>JAQQPU010006009.1:0-14965 GCA_029168905.1 Artemia sp. Kazakhstan ARC1039 | reverse complement strand
TATCGCGTGGGTTCCAGCTAATACAACAGTAGGCCTACCTTTCATTTCGTAAAAAGAAAACTGACAAAAGCAAAAATTACCTGAAAAACTTGGTGCTATGTCTATGTGATTTATAAGCCAACCACCGTAATTTCCAGCTTCAAAAACTTGTGACAACATCAACATTACAATAATTACTTGAATGTTGCATCCGGCACCAGCCATTACAAAGAGACACAGTGCTGGACCTAAATGACCTGAAACAGAATAGGATTTTGCTTTCTGGATAATAAAACCTTATCAAATAGGGGAATACAGTCGAATTTATCCTAAACGGATACAAAGAAAAGCAACCAGTAGCGCATTCGCATCCTAAACTTATGAATAGAGCATTCTTAAAGTCTATCTCAAAGCCTAGGTCAAATTATCAAACTTTAAATGACCAATTAGACTGAATTTTTTCATCCATGTAGTTAAACCGATTGTTCGATTTTAAATAATCGAAAAATCAGTCTTTCATCCTGTGTCGTCGATTTGAAAGGATTGACATAAATAAGCTAAGGAATGGGTTGAGGAGGGTACAGACCCCCTTATATATAGAAGTTTGTATTCGATTTAAGTTTTAATGTTACTCCTTACAGTCGGTGGGAAACACTTGTTTTCTTTCTTTAGTTTCTGACGATTTTTCAAATCATGATGGGCTATCCCTTCCCCACCTCCCTGTGTAAAGTTAATTCTGCAAAATTCCCCCCTGAAAATTTCCTATTCTTGAATAATCCTCCTAGTTAAAATCCCTTACCGCAGAAATTTCCGCTCCCCCCCCCAAAAAAAAATCATATGTTTCCCAATAAGAAATAGATGTAAACAATGGGCCAATAGTATAACTTACTGCTCTTTTCCCAGGAACTATGGGCGGATTATGTCGTTGTTGCATTTTTCAACTATGCTGAATCAAATGGCTATCTCAAAATTTTGATGTGATGCCTAGGTAAAAAAGGGTTGTGGGAGTGGGGTTTGTTATCATCCAGTCTTTTTTTGTCAATTAATAGGGTAATATAACATTTCATTTCTGTTCAAATGTGCCTCTCCCGGTCTTCTACGGCCATTGATTCGATACGATCACCCCCTGGGAAAATTAATAATAAACAAACAAGAAAAAACACACAACCGTGATCTCTCTTCTGGTAAAAAATACGAACGTTCCACATTTTTGTAGATAGGAGTGTGAAAATCTACTATATGGCTTTCCGATATTCTAAATATGATGGTGTAGTTTTGATTGAGATCACTTGACCTTTGAGGGGTGTTTTCCCCTTTTTTTGAAAATCAGGCGAATATTCTCAGGCTCGTAGCTTTTGATGGATAATATTAAACTTGATCAATTTTAAATATTTGGAATCAAAATAAAAAGCCAATTCTTGTGATGCATCTATGGTCATCAGAATTCCGTTTTATAGAGTTTAAATTTCTATTAACCCGAGTCACTCTCTATTCATAATTCTTTACCACGAACCGTTTGATTACTTTTAAACCTGTTACTGTCCTCAATATCACTTTGTTTGAGAGTGTTATATAGGTAATCTATGAAACCCACATAAGGGCTAATAGAAGCAGCTACAAGCCCCCCCCCCCATCTTTGACCAAAAAACTATGTTTTGAAGAGGTTTGATGTGTCCTTCCTGGAAAATCCTCCTCCCCAGTGGAAATTTTCCTCAAATATAAAATTGAGTAGCCAAAAAGAAATTAAAACAAATAAGAATAACGAAGAAAAGTATCAACATTCAACACAGTTATCAACATTCCCTGGAAGTTTCAACAGTCTGCCAAGCAGTTCATGGGAAATGACGGACGTGAATAGCATCTTTTGATTTATTCAGCTACATGTGTGGGCTTCTGAGAATACCCTATAGGAAAATTCTAACATCTAAGCCTAACAAACGATCCTTAGAAGCTCCTAGCTGATAAGACGATTATGACGAAACATGAATGTCTTTTCTGCTATGAAGCAAACAGTAACAAGTACTATCAAGTAAAAGCAAACAGCAATATTTAACCAAAAACTAAGAAAAATTTATTCCGTATAGGAGAGGGGGCTTTCCCTTACTCAACCCCCCCCCCCCTTCTTGGTCAAAGAAACTTTGAGGAAGCTCTTTTGATTGGTAATTGATAGGGCCTTTTTTAAAATTCAAAAGTGATTGGAGAGCAACCAGTCCAATCCTAGAACCATTTTTGATATCCGGTCCTTTTTAATATCTGGGGGTAATTTTCCGGAGGTATTTTCAGGGAAGAGGATTTTTTCCGGTGGGATTTTTCCCCGGGGGAGGGAGTTTCTCGTGGATTTTCGCAGGAAGAATTTACCGTGGGCGGGAAGGGGGATAATATTAGCGGGGGAATTTTCCGGTAAGATATGCCTAGCTCCGTTTTGGCAAATACTAAAGTTTGAAATACTCGGTAAAATTATGTAATATATATGCAAGAAAAAGTTTTTGTTTTTACTTTCATCCCTTCTTTCGAAAAAATATGTTCTGTCTTTTTTTTTTGGGGGGGGTGGCAGGGGGCAGCACAGTTTGCACATGGTTAACCTTTAGGAGATATTAGAGGATTTTGAACGAAGGTTGGATGTTCAAAACACGATCAGAGTGCACTTTTATGCCACAGGGAAAAAGAAAGGACCCTTCAGGACAGTATCCGGGATGGTTATGTGCCCTCACCTACAAACCCTCCTTCTATTTTCAGGCTTGAAATAAGCCAATATATAAAAACAATTAATTAAATTTGGAATTCTACAAGCCAAATATTCTAAACAAAAATAAATTCTATGCCAAAATGAAATAGCAATTGCTAGATAACCTTGAAACGGAAAATGAATAAAATTGTTCAAATTACCAATTATAGTCCAAATCTTTCTTACTGCTACAGTGGACAGCCATTTTCTTCTTTTACAAAGATCAGCAAGTGGACATAATATCAAAGTTGAGATCCATGACAAAAAGTATGGCAGAGCAAGAATGATGGCATTCTGAAATGTAGACTTATCTAAGGACTCGTCTAACCAGAGGGCAAGGTCCTTAGTGTTTTTTAGGGCCTGTGAATCTTGCAAAATGACTGATAAAATTATTTTCATAGCCTTTTTCTTTATGAGGCAAACCACATGATTGTTATCTTTTAAGATTCAGAGACTTTTCCTATAATTTACTCAAAACTAAGTCTAGTTAGGTAGGTTTTCTTTTCCATCTAACAATTTTAGGTTTTAAAGTAAGTCTTGATCTCTTGATATTCCCCACAGCTTTATTTATAATAAGTCATATGATCAGTTTCATTTATATATTCAAATAGTATATAATTTTTCCATTTATTTTCTTATGCATTTATAAATGAATTTGAATAGAAATGGCAGCCTGAAATAACCTTCGTACTGCTAAATTGTTTAATTCAAGGTTTTAAGTTGTTTTCGTTTTATGACCAGGGACAGTGCCAGGTAAATTTCATTTGGAATTTATTACCTACTTAAAAAGGGTTTTTGATGACAAGAAACAAGGCACGATAATCAAAATTACTGCACGCACTTAAAATCAAGATGCGAAGATTTACAGCCAGTGAAAACTTGTGGCAAAATATCTGCATCAAGTTTAAGATTTTTAATAGAGCACAAGTCATTTTGGCAGTGTTTTCGAACCCTTAATGTCCATAGAGACAAGGATAATATTTAAGTCTTCATTTGTTGAATGTTCATTGTTCTAAGCTATTATATGAGCGACTCATAAGAGTAATCTATGCTATCTATAAGAACCATTCTGGGTATATAGTCTTTCCAAAGGACATCTCCAAGCGATCTAGGCTAGTTAATCATGATCTTCGAATCGGGTGGATAAAAACCTTTTCGTTGAGAAAGATCATCAGTTGCTACCTCATCACTGTTTTCTCCAAAATAGAAAACTATTTTTTTCCCATTTATGCTCGTGAAGAAATGAGGATGAGCATTGAGCTTCTGTCTACAATTAGAAAAATCAACGTTGTGTTGTTTCTTCGAGATTGCAAAAATTTGTGCATTTTTTTTACAAGAAGCTGAGCATCGCTAGACATCAAATTTGGTTGAAATTACAATAGGAATGTAGAAATAAGTTAAATTTCTTATGGATGGCAAGTAGAATAAATAAAAACTTGAATTCAAAAAAATGCCCAGGGGGGGGGGGGGCATACTAAAATAGGAGAATTTGACGTATTGCAGCATAAAATCTCTAGTACGGCATCTTCAATTTTTTAAAGAAAGATTAGTGAATGGGGATATACAATAGGATATACAATTGATAATATTAAATGGTATTAAATCATTATTATTAATATTCTTATGTTGATTGATGTGTATTGAGGAAGCAGTGGCAGATACTGGGGGCGAAGGCTCCCCCTCCCCTATCGTAGTCTGAAGTAGTGTAATTTACTTAATTAACTCAAGTTCGCGTTAATTAAACTTGCTTCTATCGCAAATTTATCGGATCAACCTTTTTTGCCCTCCCCCCCTAAAAAATTCTGGATCCGCCCCTGTGAGGAAGAAGCTGAGCGTGAAGCTAGTGGTAGCAGGACACATGATATTGTAGTTATGCTTTTTATTGTTTTTGATTCTCTTCTAAGGTTGCCGTAAATTATCGCTTTTACTGAATTTGTTTAATTATCCCTCCTCCATATCACGCCATGAAATTTGAAAGGGATGTGGTTATGTTAGTACAGTAAATAAATCAGAAATATATAAATAAACGAAAAAAAGTAAATCAATAAATAAAGTAAATAAATAAGACCGTCATTTTTCGCAAAAGCAAATATAACCAAGTCCAATAATACTTTCTAAAGACCTTGGGTTTAACCAATATTAGATTTCGTCTGCTGCTGTTAGACATCCAGACATGTTCTAACTCTTAAATATAATTTGTCTAAAGGGTAATAAGAAATAAATAAACAGATAATAAGACATAAATAAATCCAGTACTTAGTAAATTGAGTTTTGGAATGCACCCTTGAATATAAACATTTAAATGCCCTCGTGACTCATAGTCATGATACCAGTTTAACCATTAGCATGCTAATTACATCAGTTAAAATTAGATACTTTATTTTAAGTTCTTGTTTTACCTATTTAAACATTGTGTTAGTTTTCCTAACTTGAATCACTACCAAATATCAGACATATTTGAATTTTTATTGGCACTTCAAATTGTTTTTATTGAATCTTAAATTGGGTTTACTTGGTAGTAAATTAACTATTACTTTCCTAAAAAACAACTTTCGTTCAATAACCAAGATGCTACTTAGATATACATGTATGATTTAACTCTAAAACTTTGAAAACTGTTTAACTCGTTTTCTAGTTCCTTAACCTAAAACGTTTAGTCCATTCGTTTAGTCCATAACCTAGAACGTTTAAGAAACATTTAACCCTAATTTTCTGAATTAACTACATAATAGAATAATATTATTGAGAAGAAATTTGAATAGAATAAATAAGAAATAAAGTGTTGGTACAGAATATTAGATTATAATCTAATCTATATAATTCCCTTTAATCTAAAGTTTCCTACTGCTACTATATATTAAGAAAGTCTATATCCCATTCTTCCCCGAAACTGGGAATTATGGTCCTAAATTATACAAACCCTTTTACTGTTAATTAACTATACAAAAAATACATATGCGTATAAAAATAAAGAAATAAACATGTGTAGAATGAAGATGAAATAATTCATACAACTATATTGATCACACTTTATTTAATATCAATCCCTTTTATATGTACATTACAATGCCACTACCTATTAAGGTAGTAGCATTAACCCCCGCACCTATTATACCCCCCCCCCCCACTTACCTTTATTAATCCCAAAATTTCCTTCCTCGATTCCTGGAAGGCAGTTTAATGACAAAAGCACACAAAGGGACTTAAACACCTGTTCATTCTACAATTTTAATTATATTTTAAGCAGCGAGGAAGAAAAAGATTGACCCTTTTCGTGTCAAACTAAAACAAAACTTAAAATATACGCTGGCAGGTACATGAAATACCAGATATCCTCAGGTGTGCTAACAGCCCCATAATTGTGTTACCTACCCCTACACCTTGTATCTACCCCGAGTATTTCCAACCATAGCTCCTGTAAAGCAGTTAAATGACAAAAAAGAAAACGGATCTAACATCTATCTTTCTGCAACTTCTATTTTTTGAAGCAGAGAAGAATAAAAAATAGAAGAAGCTTACACTATTGATGTCAAACCCAAAAATAGTCTTGAGGTATACTGGCAGGTCAACAAGAAGAATGAGGAATCCCCAATTATGACCAATATTTGCTATTAAAATTGCATAAAATGGCATCGATGTCAGAATGGACTTCCATGGTATAGGCAAAGCCTAAAAAGAAAATTTTATTGTATTTTAGGGGATTGCAGGCCACAGTTATTCCTGAGAATTTTATTAACAAGGTTTAAGAGTAGGCAAAAAAAGTCTATGGTACTTGTTAATTATTCAGAACAAAGTCAAGAATTTTGACGTGAATGTAAGATGTGAGAAAACCGGTTTCACATCCACAAAGACGAGTGACAGAATGCATTGGACTTATATAATTTGAGATGTATATTTACAAATTAGCGGGGAGTGGAGTATAGCGGGATTGCATGCAGAATGTGTTATCTGCAATTATTCTGCATATTATGAAGTAAAAACTTTTTTCTAACTTCACAATATATAGCCCAAATTATATAATTCCAATGCATTCTGTCAAACTAAAGAAGTCTTGTGGCTATGAATTATGAAACAAATTTTTACAGATCCACAGATCAAAATTCTTCAGTGTGTTCTTAATGACTAACAAGTACCATATCTTTTTTGAACTAATATTGGGAAAAATAATCTGAGACTATGTGTAGCTAAAAATGTTCCGAGTTAAATGGAACGCTTGATTGAGAACAAATTAGGGCTAAAAAAAAAAAAAATTAGAGATACGAACCAAAACACGTTTCTTTTTACATTAGTTCCTCATGTCAAACAAGCTTATGCGATAGAAATTCTTAGCTTAATAAGGCAAAAAAAACTATTCCAAGTGATCTTAATATTGTTTTTCTTTTGGGGGAGGGGGAGGGGGACAGAAGAAAACCATTCTTAGTTAATACATACATTAGATTTATGTAACTTTCAGCACACACATGCTTTATCTGTCTACATAATTGGTAATTTTGATACCTCTAGAGAAAATCTGTTAAAAAGAGAAAAAAAAATATTTATACACATTAATACAACAAAGATGTGACCAGGAGTACCGAACAGGGCATGTTCTGGTGGTAAAACACTGGACTCTCAGTTTTGGTATCAGTAGAGTAGTAGGTACCATTTTGCATAGATTATGTTCCTTCCTGTGCTATTTGCGTAGATTATGTTCCTTCCTGTGCTATTTGGGTGGATTATGTTCCTTCCTATGCTATTCTATAGCGCTATATTCCTTCCTATGCTATTCTAAGGGTTTATGTTCCTTCCTATGCTATTCTAAGGGTTTATGTTCCCTCCCATGCTATTCTAAGGGTTTATGTTCCCTCCTGTGCTATTCTATTGCACTATGTTCCTTCCTATGTTATTCTATGGGATCTCTACACGTGATTAAACACGTTTTGAAACTACATGCTATTTGCTTATGTCCTTTGGTACCTTTCCAAACGAGCGGGGATTCCCCACCGGTTCCTAAACATTGCAAAAAAAGCGATCAGTATAAGCAGGGATTCCCCACACAAGTTTGTTTCAACTCCACGTTTTTCAACCAGACTGTTTTTTGAGCCAACATCCGTTTTTTAGGGGCCAATCAGAGATAGCGGAGGTATTTACTCCTCTCTCTCTCTATCCTACTCAATTTGTTGTTGTTACTAGCTCAGTTTCATTGTGGCAGTGAGAGTGTCAACACATGAAAAAATGTTCCATACATGTCCACTATGTATGTACACACTGGGCAGCTGGTCATCATGTGAGAATTGCACAATGATTGATGAGTATGATGAAAAGTGTAGATTATGCAACCCGTGTAAATTGCATAGAGGATATGCTGTACAAATTAAAGGTTGTAATTCCTGTCTTGAAGAGGTATGTGACTTTCATCCTAGAGGGCACCTATGCTCCAATTGCCACTATGATAAATGTAATCAATGGGAGAATACATATCCTGGTATGATTGGAAAGAATCCTAAGCGTGATTTTAGTTTATTGCTAAGAGATTGGTATCATCGTGGTTTTAGATTGTTCTGGGAGGAGGAACCGGGTCAGTGATTCAACTGTTGGAACAACAAAAGAATATGGTTTCTACGTCATCGTTGTGAAGACAATGGGCGTTATGATTATAAGCCCACTGATTTTTATTTGGCTGTGACGGAGTGTGATTCGACAATTGAGGACACTGTTTGTGAAATTGCTTCAAATAAGCAAATTGAAACATGTGAATTCTATAGAATGAATGAGAATAGAATCATTGACTATACAAAGAGATATGACAAAAGTGAAGTTACACTCTACTGTAGAAAATGTGACCCTGACATTGCAGTACATCAGGATCAGTATACTGTGAATTTGGATAATCTACCTCCATTAGTTTTTGTCGACAAATACTTAGTAGAAGATGAAACCTAAAGAGTAGAAAAGTCGTTTTCATCATGTACATAAATTTTTCATTTATTTATAAACAATTTCACATATATTTTTAGAACATTTTATTCGTAGGGCACCAAAATCAATATTAGATACGCTTGTAAGTATATTTTCCACTAGAAAGTCGTTCAATAGAGATAAGTCAACGTAGATGTCAAGAAACTGCTTGTAGGTATAGCCAGGACATCTGAACATGAAAAAGAGTAGCTCATGAAAGCCACATGTCTTAGTCGTTAAATCCTGTACTCTTCGTTTATTTTGAATAATAGTTTTCCCACTGCTTTCAATAAAGTTGCTGATGTATGGAGTGTAGAATTTATACGATAAGCCAAGAGGATCAAAAAATTCAATATTATTCGCCGTTTGAAAGATGCATAGCCAATGACCTGTCCTCAAAGTCGATGGACTGCTATTAACAATGATTAGGGTATTGTTAACACTTGGAATTTTTTCAACGAAGTCTGATGGTATACAATAAGACTTGTACTGGGACATGTATGGATCCCTACTAAATATGTTGATTATTTGGTTTGTGTTCGTGGTGCTAGGTCTAGTCGAACACTGCCGTTGGGTGTGATTTCCCAATAGGTTTCAAATTGACACAATGATATTAGCGTGATACTCTCAGTCAAAGCATCGGCAAATGTACACTCTAAACGTGCATTCCCTGTTCGTACTTTGCTCATATCCTGAGTCCCTGACAAGTCCAAAACAATTACCCCATGATTTTTTCAAAACATTGAATCGATTATTCCATTTTCAAATAGTTGGGAGTCATGATCTAGGGATTGCATGGTCAACTCGTAAAGAGTTCTATAGGATTTTTTGTCAAATGATAGAGTGTACAGTGGAATACCATTCACTTTGCACACAAGGCTAGATAGACCGAAAAAATTAAAATCTTGGGGCGATTCAGTCCAGGATCCAACGGCATTGCCACTCTTCACAAAGGCCAAAGCCAATTTTGATGGGATTTCTCCATTGATAAATGATGAATCGCAATAGCTACGAGAGCCAGTGGCAATGTGATGTTGATTGGTGATCTTATGGGGGACAAGAAGTTTAATTTTGTTGCCATTGGCTCTTATCTTTTCCACTGCCAATGCAACAGAGCTCATACCTTGCTGTTTTCGGACGTGGTGAATTGCCGATGTGATAATGGCATTTGCATCGGGTGCTGCAGGAAGTGTTTTTCTCAGAATGAAATTCGACGGGGTCAGTTGCAACTTTATGTCAATCTTGACATTGGGGGGTAACCATTGAGATATACTGAATATCTCATGATTTAATTTTCCAACCAGATGATACTCCTGGCTCACTGCAGTAGTCAACTCACCATTAATATCAACACCTGATCGATATTCATAGCCCAATGATTGTCCTCTCAACTCCTTGTATGCCTTTGGTGTCATCATCATAAATTGTATGTAGCTTGCATAGTTGGATAAATTATTGCTAATGCTCACCAATGTTCCATTTATAAATACATTAATTTGTTTGAACAGATTGTGTAGAATACAGTTTTCGTAGGAGAGACCATCGGCAACAGTTGGAGTTGTATTATCTGACTTTTTCTTCACCGCAACATTTAAATCAATAAATATTGATGACAAATCAATGAAATAGTCTTCATTGGAAAATATTTGAAAGTGTATATTTTCCGAGAGGGGTTGTTGGGGATGAAATTGTTCATAATAACCATACTTGACACTGACATCAACATTTTCAGCATTGAATAGATTCAGTGAGGAACTGATTGATGGGTATGATTCCTTGTGGGGGAGATAAGTCATCTTAAGAGAAGAAATCCTTCTTTGATCTAACAATCTTTTTCTTTTTCTTCTTCTTCTGCTTATTCGTCTTCCTTGTTTTATTCCTCAAAGTCTTTGTTGATGTCCTTCGTTTCCCGCCTGGGTAGAGACTGATGAGTGAATGACGTGCACGCATCCTTTTCAATCCCTCCCCATTTTGCCGAGATTTTAATTGCTCATCAACGGCTCTTGCTGAAGATCTTAATATTTTCCCTAACACTCTCCTTGAAATTCTTGCCCGACTCCCAGTCCTGTAGTGTTGAGGCAGCAAAATTTGATGCAGCAGGTACAGGATATTTTCTTGCAAGGGGTAGTGCAAAACGAAATAGCCTAGCAAACCAGCTACCAAGACCATAGCCAGACATTGTAGCACGCCCCTTGTAGTAGTCCAATCCATTGCCTATTTGACTTGGACTCAGAGCACCGACATAGCAATCGATATCGGGACAGACAAATGGAATTCTTCTATTGTTCATTTTAGGTGATGGTACTGTCGCCGACAATGGGTTGAAAATGACAAGTAATCACTGCTAAGCCTTTTGTTATTGCTAGAGGATCACCCAATTCACTTCTTAGTGTTAACTGACAGAGTTCCAAATACGAAGTGTTTACAGCAACATACTGAAGATGCTTTATAATATAGTGATGAACAAGTTCATGGGTTGTTTTTCGTTCAAGAACACGTAGGAGGGGGACATTTGAATTACCAACTCTCGATGTTTCCACAAAAGATGCATAGAGAAATATGCAAGAGTCCGAGGCGAAACCAGGTGGATAATCAGCAAAAATAACTTGATCCATCCCGTAAACGGTGCCAGCATTTTTCCCATTGATCATATTCTGTTTAAAGCCAAGAACGTCTCTCAGATTATCATTGAGAATAAGTATTTCGGTGTCAACAGGTGAGGTAATGTAAATCCTATCGTGTTCCAATGAATAATTAAAATGGAATGTACCATTCCTACGATATGAGATTTTTCTTATGATTGTACGACACAAATCTCTCATATCATCATATTCAATATATTTCAATTTAACATGTGGATATTCGCTAGATTTGAGTGCTTCAACCCATTCGTAGTCGACAAAGAGTGACCAATCGAATGGTATAACGTTTATATCATACACACGATCCTTTCTCAGGATGTCATAGTATTTTTGAGGATACAATCGACAAGAGCCACTTCATACGCGCCGTCAAATTTGATAGCGGGAGAGAGTTTCGTCCAAAAATCATTTGTCTTATTCAAGTCGTTGTAGAGAGGATCGGAAACGTTAGACATAAAAGTTACATAGAAATCACTGAGCATTGTCAATATCTTCAACACTGATCCAAGAATCAAAATCAGAGTTGTATCCTAGCCACCAAACAAGTAACTGTTTCTTACCCCTGCGAGTACGAGTCTTTAATATCTTTTCAATTTGATAGATTTCACTGTTATTTTTAAATTTTTTTATAGTTCATAGTCATAAAAGCCGCCTAGAATCTCTTCATCTTTGGTATCGCGAAAACGATAAGTTATGGGTTTAGTGTCTAGGATTTTTGCCACTTTAAAAAGTGCTGTGGACCACAAGTAATTCCCCTTTTCAAAAACATTCGTTGTTCTTCGAACAGTATCACCAACATTGAATTTTTTCTTCTTGACAATCGTTTCATTGGAATATTGTTTAAGAAAAGTGTCAATTGTATCATGATCATTATGATGAACTTCCGTTGGGGTTGAATTCGACAATGATCGGTGAGGTCGTTGATTATAAATCAGAATGAATTTATCTAAATCATGAATAAAAGCAGATGTATTTTTCAATGTACAGTATCTTGAAATTAAAAGTCGAATAGTTCTTATCAATCTTTCGGCCAATGCAGCCTTTATAGGGCTATGACTATGATAGAGCAGTGTATTATATTTCGCTAGTACTTTTGCAATATGGGGATTAACAAATTCACTACCACGATCCGTTTGAATTTTTTTATATGAATCCTGTTCGAGAATACTTTCAATGGCCTGAGCAACTTCAACACCTCTCTTTGACCGCAATGGAACGGCACATGCATAGCGACTAAAAATATTGATTGCAAGTAGAATGTACTTTTACGGTGTATTGTGACGTCTTTGAATATCATCTAGAGTTAGGAGATCTGCTTGCATTATATGCAATGGGTAAAAGGCTTTAGTTTTTCAAGAATGATTAGCACGAAGTCTATGATTTCTATGCAGAGTGTAACTTGATTCATTTTGTAGATAGTCTTGTACACTTTTATCGTGAACACCAGTGACTTTGGAAAGAGTGGTGGGGGAACTTAAACTCCCCACTTCACCAATATTTTCATAAACACGTTTCAGAACTTCAACCATTTTGAATGTAAACGTGTAGTGTAACGTCCGCTACCCTTTTGTATACTGGTGGTTTGTGGTGGTTGTGGTGACGTTGATTTGATACGTCTTCGCTTTTGTCTAGCCATCAATGGTGTGCTGCTGCTCCTTATTGTCAAGTTTCCACTAGGTGTGCTAGTATTTTCCAAAATTGATTCAAAATCTTCTTCTTCTTCTTCATATTTTAATGGTGTTGACAATGGTGCATGTTCATTTTTTTTTAGAATTTGCCTATTGCCAATAAGCTTTTGGGAAAATTTAATGTATTTAAAAAGTTGTATAGATGAGCGTCAAATTATAATAGTCCTTTACGATTTGTAACCATATCATAGATTAAATCAAGTAGATTATAGCTCTTGCCCTGAATTACAATCCCTTCCCCATTGCTCTCAACTTGAATTTGACCACTTTCCAAGAGATAGGTTAGGAGTCGTTTACTTTGTTCACGATATGAGTGGGGCATTAGATTTCCAATTTTCGATACAATTGAATCCAATTCCTCCTTCTTTAATTGTGTTCCAGCAGCAGCAGCAGCAGCATAATCCTGAGGAGATGATTCTTTTTTGTGATCAATACCACTGGCCTTCAAACGATAGGGCTTATGTTTGTTCACTCGGCGAAGTGCATCTTGAAGTAAAAGCAGTTTTTTATCATCCTCAATATTCTCGTTGTCAATGAATTTACTCAGATTGTTCTCAAAGTGTTCCACGGGTTAGAGAGCGAGTTCTATTGGAGTCAATTTATAGGGTTTTGCCATTCTCTAGAGAAAACTGTTTACAAGATGTGAAATTATTGGCAGTAAAAGTGTGAAAAACCTACCGCCTGCCTGAAGAAGTCGTTACCTTTTAAAATTCTTTCCTTTGTCTTTAGAGGCCAATGTAAGTACAATGGAACGATGTTGCTTTGCCTGTTGCTTAACTTCTTCTGGCAGTTGAACATTGCCCTCGGTCAAATTTAAACAAAGTTCAGATATTAGATTAATGAAATCATTGTCAATACCATGTTTGAGTATGGCTTTCCTAAGTGGGGGTTTTTGAAGTGCTTAGAACTGAAAATAAATGGCTATTTTCATGTAGATTCTTCAGTGTTATGATATCAACTAATAGGTCTGATAATTATGATAATTAATGATGTCTGATGTTATGATAATACTGGTCACGGGGAGATATACTGTAATTTCATTGTCAAAAATATCTGTGACTACACGCAAATCCGCGGGTGTATTTTGATTAAGATCTAATAGGATGTAGCCGTAGGGTTTGTTAGTTGCCTGATTGTACGCTGAGAGCAGAAACTTGGGAGCGCCTGGATAGATTTGTTTATTGAGAGTTATTAGCGAGCTAGAATCACGAACAACTCTTTAGATGATATAGTAGGTGCAGTTCAATGCAAGTGTTCGCATACATTTGCTCTGATGAAAGAGATTGTGTAGAACCAGAGTAATTTAAATTTTTTCATGATGAGAGCAAACGGTGAACAATTGCAGCATTTCCTGGGACCATTGTCCAATAGATTGAGCCAGATCGTCAATAATCAGCCAAGAGTTTGGTTCAATTATACTGAAAACATCAAGTCACAGTATGAATTGTATCTGCACCAATTCCGTCGTGCCAATTGCTTTTATTTTATCGTATGACTACTGCCAAATACTCTAACAATAGTAGATTTTTTTTGGCTTTTCCACAAACATTTTATCACAATTTTCAATTATTTTAGTTAAGAGTGTTGTTTTGCCCGACATTGACGGCCCACACAGAAACGATCTGAATGGTGTTTTAAATTGATACATGTTCCCTTCAACAGTTCACCTGGACAACCAAATGTAGACTATAGTTGTCTAATGACTAAATAATTTCCCTACTAGTCCGTTCAAGAATAATAATGAGAAGAACAAAATCAATAAAGAATCATATTTCTTGTATTATAAAAAACAACACTTTACAGAAAACAAAGAAAAATACACTTTTTTAATTTATAATAAAAAAATGCACTAGAAAAAGCACTTTAATAAATATACTTTATTTACAAATACAACATTTAATGAAAAATAATATCACTTTTTTTCAATGCAACATGTATATTTACAAGAAAAAAACTGCTCTAAGTAAAAAAAAGATAACTTTGGTAGTGGCGGT
>JAQQPU010006008.1:20132-44474 GCA_029168905.1 Artemia sp. Kazakhstan ARC1039 | reverse complement strand
ATCATTCCCCCAAACACATCCAATCAAAATTTTGAGATAACCATTTTTTTCAGCGTAGTTGATTTCCAGATAGAAAATGTGTTTTAAGGAGGACACTCCCCTACAACCCTCAGGGCAAGGGTTTTAAGTTATGCCCTGGGGGCATATAACGTTTTTATAGAAGGCGTTGTCGTAGGAACTTCAAAACAGGCTCATTCGATTTGGAATTTAAAGGGCTACTGCCCTTTTTAATAGTTTAAAGTGATTGGAGGCCAACTAGCCCCCCCTCCCCACACCCATCATTCCCCCAAACACATCCAATCAAAATTTTGAGATAGACATTTTGTTCAGCGTAGTTGATTTCCAGATAGAAAACATGTTTTTATCTAGGCGTGGGGGTGGCTAGTTGCCCTCTAATCATTTTCGACTATTAAAAAGGACACTAGCCACTCCCATTTCCAATCGAACGCGCCTTTATTTGAAGTTTCTACGGCAACGCCTTCTATTAAAACCTTATATGCCCCCAGGGCATAACTTAAAACCCTGAGGGTTGTGGGGGAGTGTCCTCCTCAAAAACATATTTTCTATCTGGAAATCAACTACGCTGAACAAAATGGCCATCTCAAAATTTTGATTGGGTGTTTTTGGGTGAATGATGGGCGTGGGTAGGGGGCTAGTTGCCATCCAATCACTTTCGACTATTAATAAGGGCAATAGAACTCTCGATTTCCTATCGAATGAGCCCCCTTTGAAGTTTTCACGACGACCCCTTCCATATGAAGTGTCTCTGGGGAAAAAAATAATAATAAAACATTGGATCTGTATGGCCTTTACTATAGGCAACGCTATAGCGTTACCTCTGAAAAGACTGAGGCTCTTCCGAAGTTAAACAACCATCCCTTCCATAAAAACCTTTAATATCCCCTGGGCATAACTTACAACCCTCTCCCCTAATCTTTGGGGTTTGTTTGAACTCCAAAAGCTGTGTTATATGATATTTAGACTATTTTGAATTGAATGGCTATCTCAAAATTTCTATTAAACGCATTTCAGGACAATATGACGTTTGTATCAGTTAACCATAAAATGGTGAATGGTTGAATCAGACATGTTTTTCCATTTAACATAACTATGTGCAAAATAAATATTAATAAAAATGTACCAATAGAAACTAGACTGCTAACAAATAAAAAAATTTTCCATTTTAATTCAGGTTGACGTTCCTGAGTCAGACAATACGAAAATGAGACGAAAACGCGGCGATCGCTATACGAAAAAAGGCACACCGATCTACTCGAAAGAGGATATTCGAGAACAGTACTGTATAAATGAAAAAGAACTTGAAGTCCTGGAGAAAGGCAAGAAAAGAAGCATTTTCGGGTGCATGTCAAAACATCGGGTATGTTTTTGTTTTTTTTTTTTACAGCAAATACGTAAATTACTGAGGTCTCAGTTTTGTCCTCCATGGAATATGTTTATAAAAAGGAGAATCAATATTTTATGTATCGATGGATAGAAGTTATCTATCCATCGCTTTCGTGGTCTGCCTCGTGGACGAAGGTCTTCGGAAACCCTTCAAGCGCGATTTTTGGGAGGTTGCTTGGCTCCATCTGCTTGACGTGGCCGAGTCAATGCAGTTACTGTGAATGGTTTCAGTCAATTGGAGTCTTTGGCACACTTTTATATTTGTGATGTGGTCGGTGTATAGCTAGAAGCTTTGTTTCGTTCACCTATAGTGATAACGGGTGGGTTGTCTAGTTCAAGTCTCATAGTTAACTATAGTCTTTCTGACATTGATCTCCATCCTGAGCGGATTAGTGGCATGGTAGAGTTTGTTAGTTTATGCCTGCAGTTATTGTGAAGAGTTGGCTAGCACATCAATATCATCAACTTAGGCAAGATTGTCTATCAACAGCCCTCCTATAGTAGTGCCATATTCTGAATTTATTGGTGACAGAACGGTATGAACTCGCGGTTGAGCATGGGGAAACGAAATACTGTTTCAGGATGAGTAGTTACAGGGGTATTGAGTTTATCTTTAAAATACTCTTTTTCACCTTCAAGTTTCATCTTTGGATTGCTAATCTGTTTTCCATTTTTGTCCAGGATCGCTGATATTTGCGGCTCTTTTTTCTGACTCAACTTGCGTAACATTCTGAAAACTGCTCTGCTGTTCCCCTTCTTTACCTGTACTTTGCAGTCTCCGAATTTCTTCCTTCGGTGGTTACATAGTCCCATTCTAATCTTTCTATCTATTCTTCTCTAGAGGAACTTATAAGTACCTCGGCTATGGCGGTCAGATTTATTACAAAAAAACGCTTATCCTTGCAGAGCTGACTGATCTCAAGTGTGATCCGTGGTTTTTCATTGAGGATCTTTTGTCCAAAGATGTGATTCACTGTCTTGATTATTGCTGATGTGGCATTTTCGGCCAGGGAGTCTATCTCGTTAGCGGTAATTAAGGAGGATGATTCACCAGTATCTCTCAGAATTTCTCACATAGATTGGAAGTTTAGGTCCGCCTTTTTATGGATCCTCAGGAGGTCCACCTGGAATCTCTGACTTTGTATTGGTTTTAGTAATTTTTTCATTCTTAGGTTGAACCTTGACATCGGGAGATTGTGGTCAGAGTCAAATCCTGCTCCAGGTAATGCAACGGTGTCTAGTTCGGAAGACTTGCAGCGCTTCGATATCAGCACGCAATCAATCATATTCTCGGTTATACCGTCTGAGGATCTCCAGGTCCCTTATAGCCGATGGCTGTGTTTGAACATCGTATTAGTTACGAATAACTCGTTTTCAAGGCAGAATTCAAGCAACTGTTCGCCTCTTGTATTGAGTTTTCCATGACCGAAAGATCCTATTATATCGGACCGAGCGACATTATCCGTAGCCACTATGGCTCTTTATACTATGAAACAGGATTCATCACATTCTGTCTCAGCACTGGCAAAATCTGGGGAATAGACTTGCGCAATACATATATTCTTGGCAGCTCCCTTCAGTCGTAAGACAGCTATTCGTTTTGAAACTGGGGTGAAACAGATAAGAGATTTTTTGGCGGTTGATGATGCGAAGAATCCTACACCTTGTCGATGAACTTGGTCCTTGCAGCAATATAGTGAGAATGAGGCTCCAGAGAAGTTTTCCTCACTCGCTTGGGGAAGTGAGTCTCAGAGAGGCCGACAACATCCTAATTGTACCTCTGTAGCTCTCTAAGGGTAAGATTCAGTTTTCCTGGCTTGCCAAGTGTTCGGACGATAAGATTGACAAAGTGTAGCAGAGTGTAGTAGAGAGGAACAGCTGTGTGTTCCTAGACCTAGGGTCCTCATTTGGTCCCGACGCGGTAGCATGTAAAATCGCATCATTAGCATCATTCAAAATTGGTGGCTCTTCGGTTACCCCGGACGTGGTAATAGATATTCCCATAATACTAAGCCTTTTTTGTGATTTCAAGAGTGGTGGTTTCTTGAATAAATGGATAGCGGTGGCAAGCCACTCATCTATATCACCTTGCAGAGGTCATTTTCCATAAGTAAGGATTCTCCACCTTGCCTCTGTTGTCTTCCTATTGAGGATCCTCCCACGATGGTGTTTTGCTTCACCATATACCATATAATTTAACCCATTGCTGGGGGAATGTTTATAACTGAAGGGGCATGTCCACACACCGGTGAGCCCTGCTCTATGTACACCCGAGGGACTATATTTATATTCTCCTCCGCCTATATTTATGACCGCCGGATAAACACATCCCCTCATGATGGTAGTTGGAGCAGTAGTGTTTTATAATTTAATTTAAGTGATTTGTAAGCATGAAAGCAAGCCAGAATTCCCGAGGCTAGAAACTCGCATAAACTTCTCATAAGACAAACCACCTTAAAACTAACAACAGCCAGAAATAGTGGGATTCGGTAAAGGATACTTAAGTTGAATCTCAACATGATCAAATGCTTGTTTCGCCTTATTGCCTTGGCTTTGTTCAGCAGTTAACGCCGTGTCCACTGCAGCCGACAACATACTGCAGTAGTGTGTGACTTTTTAGTATGGAATGGCTCAATGAGTAGAAACCAAATAAAAAATTGTTTTGCTTTTTAATGACTAGAAAAAAGCCATATGCCACCTTTTGAGAATGAAAAATAATATTGTTGCTTCATTGTTCACTTTTTCAACAAAAGGTAACTGTAAAATGTAACTATGTAATCAGTCAAATAAATAAAAAACTTTAATAAATGAACAAACATGTTTAACGTTCATTTCACGTACCCTCGCCTACCTGTTCATTAACATACCCTTTTTACTTTAGTGACTTGATGCGCCGTACATTTCTCAAACACTCTGCACCGCCCCTGACCACATTCCCTGAGAGTATAAGGGTAATTTCTGGGACATTAGTGATTGCTCACTGGGCACACATTTTAAGGCCATATTAGTAACTATTATAAGGAACAGGGGCAATTTGGCATGCTCATCTTGAAAATCGTATGAAGGGGAATGAGGACAATGCGGGAATCCGATAATGCGAAGGGGGCCAAAACTCATAAAAAGAAGTTTGGACTAGAGAAACCCTATTAAATTTGATAAGCAAACACACAATCAGTGGAATTATGGACCAAGCCTTTCTCCCCGTTTTCAAGATTTCACGATTATTCCTAATATTCAACATTTTTGGTGCAATTCACCAGTTTATTTTGTTGTTTGAATTCACCCTTTTCCCCCTACTTCCCAGAGAAATCATGTGTGTATTTCTCCTACTTAGTATTCCCTTTTATTCAGGCTCGTAGTAAACGTTCATCATTACTACCCTGTGTTCGTGGAGCAAGCGACGACAACCTGCCACATACATACGTTGTGCCCTTAAAACCTCCAGCGTCTCCTACGAAAAAAGCTTTCACTTTACCTAGTCAATTAAATCAAAATGAATACGAAGAAGTTAAAAGGCGTCCGCGTTCTGTCTGCATTCCTGATATAAAGAATTTAGAAGATTTGGAGTCGAGATTACTGGAAAAACTATCTCGACCTAATAGTGATGAACGATCGTAAGTTGTTTATTGTTCTTTTTTACTTTTTGTTTTTCCATCTTTGTTTTGTTCTTGATGTCCAAGTTTTATGAGAGATTGAATCAATTTTTCTAATGAAATGAAGTAAATTACAATGTATTTTCGCTGGTTGAAATTAGCCAATGGCTTCAGTTGAAGAACAGAAATTGCGCCAAACGAACTTTAAACCTCAAAGATGCCTTCGGCTATCTTTTATATGACCTCCATTTAAAATGTAAATCCTATTGGATGAGTTTGACCTTACTGATATACGATCTCAGATGAGTAATCTCATTGAAGCTCTGTGTATTAGAATTTTGAATTTTGTTTCCGAGTATGAACTTCTTTTTCAATATTTCGCTCCTGAAGTTGTTTAACTGTTTTTTGTTTTTGTTTTTACATAGTTTGTGCAGTCATTTTTGTGTTGTTCTCTGTTTTCTTTATTTCATTATTGTTTTTACTCCACAATGACGTTTTTTATTATAATTTTTATTAACGAATAAGTTGATTAGAATAACTCTATTTTAGGTCATTTTAGGTTGTATTTTCTGTTCAAAGATATTTTTGAAGAAACCAATTTTGTTAATCACTAATAAAGTCGACATAAATTGTCGTTTTATTATTTGACTGGTAAAAAAAATACTTCTTTAATTTTTCATCTTATTGAATCCTTCTTTAATCATTTTTACCTTGGCACTATACACGCACTTTAAATCAGCGTGACAATGTCTCGTAATTTTTTGACATCGTGAACATAAATTCATCCGATTCTTTAATCACTATGGAACCTGGCAGACTTTCTAGCATCATGAGAATGCATAGTCTCTTGGCAAACAGTTCTTGTACTATTCCAAGAAAAGTTTATGTTTTTTTTAACCCAATCCTAGCTCCTTATTTTGTATCTGTGTGTGCCTCAGATTTAATTCAGTCGAATCAAAAACAAACTACAAGCAAAATTTCGCAGATTGAATTGTAAAAAATAGTCGCGGTAAATATGTGGAAGTGGTTTAATTTAATTTTATGTTGTTATTCGAAATTATGCCAGAAATTACTAACAATTTAATTTTTCTGAAATGAACTTATAGATACAAAGCCCTTTCTTTAGCACAAGAGAAGACGAATTATAGCATGGAGAGCCACAGAACCAACAAAATCAGCAAAGTTCAGTATTTTTATTCTTTTCAATGTAATTTTTGTTTTTTCAATGTTACAATTATAAAAAATGTTCAAAATATATTCTTTGTTTCCTGAAATATACTAATGACGATCTGGCCTTTATAGAGAGGGGGAGGGGGTAGCTCCGCTCTGATATATAGTTATTTCTATTCACTCTGGCTTTGACTTGATTATTTATTTTAATTTCTTTTGGTTTGGGGTTTCACTCGTTCATTCATAATAATTTCTGTTCGCTTTAAGTTGGAATTATTATATGATTTTATTTATGTTCGTCTTAGGTTTTGATATGGTTCTTTTCTTTAAAAAGGATCTTTTTGGAAATTTTTTTTTTAAACTACTGACAAAAGAAGTTTTAATTTCATTTAAATATTATTTATTATACATGTTACTGTCTACAAAATGCGGAATTTTGCCTTTTCTTCCCCGAAGAAAGATCACGGATATGTGCTTATTTGTATAATTTTTTTCCCAGCGATGATCGTCTCGAAGCAAAAGTCCTGGGAGATCGGCAGAGGTTTCATTCTAACGGAAACTTAGAGTTCTAGACCCTTTTAAATGACCAATGATTGTGCTACGTTCTCTGCCCTTTTTTGGCACTAAACTAAGATTTCGCCTCATGGCAAGATCGACCAAGTTGCTATCGATTATAAACTCTGAGATAGCCAATCAATTTAAAAGTGTCGAAAAACTGTGTATTGAGGTTCGCAGTGTCGGAGGAAATGATACCGAATGATTATGTATTAGTTCCTGAAAAGTCACGTATCATGCAAGTAAAGGTACTTCAGACTGAAAAACCTTCCGATCAACGCCCAGCGGACTTGTTCTCGATCGCAAGGAGTGATCTGGAATCATACACTATAGTTGTCGACAGTGCAGTCACGTGTTTTGGAAGGGGGTGCCCTTCTCCCATTGTTCTCAGCAAGTTGGGTAAAAAAAAATTGAGTCGGTAAAATAGTGGCGTGAAGCGCCACTATTTTACTGGCTCAGTTTTGTTTTTAACTAGGGCAAATGACCTGATACAAATATATGACGTAAAATCAATGATAGAAGATCTGTCTCAGCAATATTCGCCAAATCAGTCGGTAAAAACGACGAGTCAGTCGTTAAAATCCATTGCCTCACCCCCACCCAACATTTTCACTTGTGAAAAATCTGGTCGATACCAGACCAAGTTCATGGGAAGTAAATGCTGGTACTTCTTAGTCTCAACCACTTATCTCTGTGCACTTCAATCACAGGTCAAATCTTCTACAGTTGTCACTAATTTCATATTTTCAAATTATTTCTCCTAATCTTTTTCTTACTCTACTATGAACTAAACCACCCAAAAACACGAAAAAAAAGTTAAATAAATAAAAGTGTAAAAATGAATACTAAAGGATATTCTACACCATATATTCTGCCTATATTTTGGAATCGTGAGGGGAATTTTCTGCGTGGCATAATACGACCAGCACCGATGCAGGGCGAGAACTGAGAATGGGCTAGAAGTCAGCACAAAGAGCTTTTCCTTTTGCATTGTATTCGTAACTATAGCGGTAAGAATGTTGTTATTCAAAATTCAATGACAATATACAAATGAGACAGCAGTCATGAGTCTGGGGAGCTTATGGTTAAACAAAATTGCATCCAAACCTCTGAATTTCAGATGCCAGATGAAGCGAAAATGCTTGGTCCTGCTGGAAGTCTTTTTCTTTGTTTTTCTTTTTGTATTAATAGTATACGGTTTGAAATTTTCGGCCGCTGTGGAATGGAAATCTGTCTATTTCAAAAATTGGGTAAAATTCTACTTTAGCTGCTTTTGGCTATCTTGGAAAGGGGTTGGGTTAGGGAAATGAAACTTTCAGGGATGGGTCTACTGGCTAAAGTATGTCCCGGGAAGGTATTTTGAAGTACCTACCTTCACTCCTCCTCCCTCTAGAGGGTCCTAAAATTTGCCTACATGACAGGTTTATACCTATTGAAATTAAGTCATATCAATGTGTTTTTTTCAAAATTTAGGAAATGTATTGGGATTGATCAAAGTTATGAAGCTGAAAACGATTTTGTTTTACTTCATTTACATCGATTGTTTGTTTTTGTCATTCCATTTACATTGAAATATTTAGTGATTTGGTTACTTATTTAAAAATGGACTTTAACAAGCATTCTCTATAATTTATATTTTCAGGCATAATAGTTCCAATGATTTCCAGTCCCCCTGTCCGTCAACTAAAACTTATGCTGGAAGTAAATCAGGAACTCCATTTAACTACGGAGGAAGAATTGGTTACACCCATCCAAACACTCCAGATTTTTCAACATTAGTAAGAAATATGCTTAAGTTTTCATAAGATGCATTCATTTCTTATTGATTGATTTTTGTGGATATTTTACGAACTCAGTTTTAGCGATGTATCTTTTCGACTTTCAGAAAGCAAATCTGTCTTCCAAGGTTTAATAAAAGTTAATGTAACAAATTGACAAGAGAAAGGAAAGCCGACTCCACGTTTTTGAAGCTTAACACTTTTATCGTGCTATATCTAAAATCAGCTAATATCCAATCTGTTAACATCCAATCCGTAATATGTTAATATCCAACCTATCACAAAGGAAAAAAAGAATAAAAAAAAGATAAGAAAGAACAAAAAAATGTTTTCTAAAAATAAATTTGTCGTGGATCCTAAACTAAATGAACCCATGCTTATATAGCCAAAATTATTGGAAGTATTTCACACATGAGTATATACAATTTTGCTTGATGAATTCCGAGGAGAATTAGTGTTAGAAGATGGCTTATTTAAGTAAGCACAAGTTTGGTAGAGCATAATGTTCCCCACAAAAATCTTTTGATTTCAATGCGTTGATTCAAACCAAGCCTTGATTCAAACCGCCCCACACATCTTCCTCGCTGAAATACCAGTGAAAATTGATAGTTTGCGGAAAGACATATTTCAGTCTCTTGCAAAACTGAGTACATAAATAAGTTTAGTGTCCACTGTAAACGTGATAGAAACCATCATACCTTAGAGCTTCGTTTTAGAGATTTCAGTTACTAAACTTTACTTACCTGCCTTAGGCATTTCAGCCACCTTTTAGGACATCCATCTTCTAGTGTATACTTCTAGGTTATATTGAAATGACCAAAATATTTCAGAGATAGGAAACACTAAACGTTTATGTTTCGATATTGGCATCCATCATGCAAAAGTATTGAATGGAATGGTTGTTGACTGGTCGAAAAAGAGAGGTAAACGGGGTTTCGATGCAAAAGTTCCACGAGCGAGATTTGTTGGAATGAAGTATGAATCGCTCAAATTAAATAGAAAAGGATTTAAATGTCTGTCTTAAGATCATTTCCTCAAATTAGAAGAGTAAAATAAACACTTCTAACGATGACGCATTTAAATCAAAATACATAAAGGAAAATTTGTTTTCTTGCCGCCGAGAAAATTGTTAAGATCGAAATTGAACTCTAGGGGCAGTCATGACCCGGTAGTAAGATTAAAAAAAATTCTTTTTTATTGTATTTGTAAATAGAAGTATTTTTTTTTCCATTAAATTTCCATGTATTTTTCATAGTTTCCATACATGCCATAAATTTCCCTATAAACAAAGCTCGACATTGAGTCAAAGGAAAATTTGCATCCCGTTTCTAAACGCAAGTACAGCGGTTAGACTTTTGTTTGACAACATCTTTATTACGTTACACTGTGGAAATATGCTCTTAAGCCATTGATTCAGCAGCCTTTTTTATAATTTCAAACTTTTTATACTCTCCGGCCTTAATTTATTTTATTTTTGTATTCATTTTGCATCACAATATCGTATTTGACAATCAATTACCCTTGTAACCCTTATTTGAATTTACCAACATCTGGTCCTTTTTCGTCATCATCGTCAATTTTTACCCGGCATTTATTTGATTTACCATAGGCTATTTAGAAATTTAGAACAAATATCAAACTTAAGAGGAAAAAATAACAAATTGTCTTACTTCCTTTACCTCCAAGAAGCACAAGGTTTTATTTAAAGAGACATTGGGACATTGCTGTGGGATGGAAATCAAGAACACTGGGACATTGTTGGAAGCAAGAACAATTTCTTCCACATGACGGTACTAACCAGGAGTAAGATCAGTCATAGTCTTGAAACAAAAGATCCGAGAAAATCTCTGCTTGAAATCAGTGGTGTTGCTAGAATATAGGTCATTTCGACTATTAAATTAACTATATTTCAAGTAAAATGGTTGCATTAGTGCTCTAATTGACCTATATTAGTTGACGTTGATAACGAACCGAATCGCTTATGACGATATGAAATAATAAAACCAACAGTTTTATTACTATATCGATATCATTGATAACAATACCGAAATGGTTGACTTTTATGCAGGAGTCTGATGACTGACAGTTTGATAACATGTCGCTATCGAGCAGGGTAGGCGAAGCAGGTAAACGCATGTTCATTAGAATAGCGGATTGCTTTGATAGAGGTATTATTTTTTTTTTGTATTTAGGCAAAATAAAGCTCGCCTCTATCGACTAGAAACAACAAAGTGACAACTGACAGATTTTTTCTTTCATAACTTGAGGTATTAGGTAAGGCACGATTGAAATCAGGCTAATGCACAAGAAGTTATTACGTGGGGAGAAAGGGAGGTAAACAAGAAAGTCAATTACATGAAATTATGTCTAAATGGGTTATAGTTGATAAATTACACGAAAATATGTTGAAAATTATGAGAGTAAACTCACATTTGGAGGTATATAGGTCTATGCCCAAAGCCCGCCTCTGCTGCCCTCTTCTTGTGTTCAATCCTTTTTAGTAGAATCTAGGAAAAAGGGCATCTACGTATTTTTTCATAGCTCCTTTGGTTTAAGATAAACCGAACTTTATCATATCACCAACTCTTGTCGTCAATTTATGGGTCCTAGATTTTATTTTGCCCCCCTTCCCTATATTTTGCCTTTTCGGGAGCATTTTCATTTAAAAAATGTTTTTTGGTATTTTCATTGGTTGAAATTGAAAAGACGACAAACTTGCCCCCTTCCACATAGGTATTGAAAGATAAATTTTGCCCCCCGCCCCCTTAACCTTGATGAATTGACGCCACTGTACTAATACATGTGTCAGAAAAATAGGAAGAGAAATACAACCTGCTTCGCTGTTTTCCTTGTGCAAAAATAAAGCCAGCGGAGCTTCAAGTTTAATTTGAGGAGCACAATCTCATGTTTGTTTACATTAGTTAGAATTTAGATCTTTCCATTTGGTGATGGTTTGTTTTCCTTCTCCTTCTTTTAAAATGAATTAGTGAATCCTTCTTTGTCAATTTGTTTTTCTTGAGAGCATAAGACAGTCTCTGTCAAATAATTGGCTTTGTTGAATGTCAGTACAAGACAAGTTGAGTATGGCTTGGGGGAATTGCAATAATCTTCTCTTGTTAAAAGATAAATTTGGAGATAAGCAAAAGGAAGAAAATTTAATCTGTGTGAATTAAGGACAGTCACTATGAATTTGCAGTTAAGAGACTTGTCTCAGAACAAATTAAAAAATGGTTTTATCTTGAAATTATTTAGAAGATACAGTGCCTTAACATTTTCAAATGATCCATGGTCTTAGTTACTTGAACATAGTTTTCCCTGGCAACTTGAAAAATGACAATTTCTTTTAATAAATTTTGATTTGCCAACTGAAAAGGTTCTTATAACATAATTTGTCCTTGAAGAAGCTGACAAGTCTACCTTTCACAGTTTGCAGAAAAAGGGTACAATCTTATGCTTTGAACGGTGCAAGGAACGCTGCCCTTATTAAATCTGCCTGCTTCTTCTTATTCACTGATGCGGTTTTCAGCATCCGGCTTGTTTCAGGGAAGAATAAGCTTTGTTCAGGCTTCAAAATATTAGAAATTAGTCAGCCATTATTGTAGTGGTGATTCTGGGCTCTCTTGAGCCCGGGGCAAAATCTTGATTAGTGCCCCAACCCTATCTCCCAAAAATTTTCAGGCCACATTTTAACAAATTTTTCAGTTATTAACGAAATTTTTTCAAACTGCGCCCTGTTTTTTATTTTAATACAAATAAAATTTTAAAAAAAGTCGCAAAAAGACTATAACTGCTAGATTGATTATCTGAAATTTTGCACGCCGAAAAATTTCTGTGCCCAGGCCAAGTGCCTTTGCCTCCCTCTAAAACCACCTCTGCATGATTGCTGCATTTTACACATGACATCATGTGATAACAAGTGAGAATATGGTTTCAAACTTGAATTTATTCTGTCTACTTTAAAAAATGTACATTTTTTTAATGTTAAATAAAAATGGTAAGTTCAATGAAAGGAAAGGCTAATAACAACATAGAAAAAATTTGACCTTTTTTATTAATATTCCAAATTTGCACCTTAAATCAAGCGAATACCTTAACTTAGGTGAAATTTGACTAAGTAACTAGAGAGAACTTTTCCACTGTCTCGTTAATCATGGAAATCGATTATTTTTAAAATTCTAAATTAAACTGTACACTTCACTGGAAAGTCTCCAAAAAAATTATTTAGCTTCTAAGGAAGTAAAAATAAAACTTAAAATTTGTTGCCGCGTTTATCCTCGTAGTATCTTAGGTTTTTTTTTTTTTTTTTTTTTTTTGCCCTAGTGAACAAGATAACTTCTCATAAATAAAATGATTTTCTGAAACCTTTATTTTCTAATTAGCCCGTAACGAATTCTTTTGGTTAAACAAGGTTTTTTCTTGATGGTTTGGTTAAAGTCTTTTAGCGTAGGTTCTGCCTTTATACTCGAAGTTGCAGTAAAAAATGAATGTAAATATGATGCCAACTGTAAAAGTGGAAAAGTTAAAGCTAAAATATATATGAGCAGGGTAGGAATTTGCTTATGTTTCTAAGCTTTGCTGCTTCTAGGTTTTCTCTTTCGTTTTCTAAGGCTCTTTAGTGTCAGTTTTTTAGTTTTATTTTTAGAATAACAGCCGTTGAAATATATTTGGAATAAAAATGTATCTAATATCGCATCACAAATAAGTCAAAGCTGAATTTAATGAGTGGTAGAAAGGTCAATTCATGATCTTTTCTTTCCCTTTTAGCTGATTATTTCTTTCTGTCTGCTTGAGCTGTCTTGTCTTCTTTCAATATTGATTTTACTTTAACCCTGTTTAGTTCTAAAAACATTAGCACAATCGTAGAGCTTCGTTGAATCACCTTTCTAAATGTTGATTTCCTAGCCATTGAGGCGTCAGCTCCAGAGTCTAGACAGTCCAGACGAAAGAAGAGCCAAACATGTAAGCTTTGATGCTTCATCACCACAACACGGAAGCCCTGAAGCCCTTCAAGAGCACTTGTCTAGCTTGACGAGCTTGGCAGGAGAACGCCTTCTTGACGCCCGAAAGTCGTCTCCAGAGGATGTGCTTCGAAAACTGGCCGAATCTGCTGCTCTTTCCCCGTTGATTGCCAAAGCTTTAATTTTAGGTATGCCTTCGTTATTGATTTACGGATATTTTTCTATCTTATGTTTAAATTTTATTCCTGTTAAGAATTTTTGGCTGATTTGAAAATATCACGGCAAAAAGGAGGTCTTTAAAAGGATGAAAGTTTATTTATACCGCGTGCTAAAAAAGAGCGTTGTAGTCAACGCAATTGTGTTTACTTAGTAAAGAGTGATGTGTCTTCTGCATTCTTTTCTTTAACAGGCCATGATATTCCATGGCTATATGGATTTCTTTTGCCATATTTCTTAGCCATATTTCTTTTACCATACAGAACAGATGGCCGTAGTAGGTTGGGGAGTCGCATTGCAAATCAAAAGTTATATTACCCTCTCTCAGGCTGAAACTAACTTTAGTGCCCTAGATGCCCCCGAAACAGCTTATTGAGCTGGATCAAAATGTCAACATACCAATTTTAATTAGAATGACTGAATGCCCAAACACACGTGCCGATGGAAAATAAGTTATCCGGGTAAACCCAAATTATGGGCTTAAAAAGGCTCCCAATGCATCTTAGGAGAAAAATGGAGATGTTACTTATTTTGAAATCAGAATCAGGCCTGAACCCCTGCTTTGGAAACAATCAAGAACTGCTTTGGAAACAATCTTAATGACCTGATGGCTGACCTAGACGAAAGCACAGATAAATAGATGCAACTCATATGGTTTTTCGTCATATATCTCAATCAAAGAATAAGGAATTGAAAAATTTTTCAGTTTGGATAATTTTGTCTGTATTGGTGGTAGCGGAGGGATGCATTAAGCAGGGTCCTGTGGCCATTCCCCAACTTCGTAAGTTTAAACATGTTGAGCATCTTTCAACTTTTGGTTTTTCTGGGATAATTTAGGGAATATTACTGAAGAGCCCAAAGCAGACCATGAGCCCCAGACCTCTTCGTCGCCTAGAACAAATCACAGTCTCTGCAAGAAAATATCAGTTTTTACCACTGGTTGTGTGCAAGAATTGCAGAGCTTTTTTCATTAAAAGGAAATTATTGAACCATGGAACTCCTAAATCAAAGCGTACAGGAGGTGTTTCACTTGAGCATAGGAGAGGATACGTTGTGCCTCCGTTTTGCAAAAAATGTAATAACAAACCCTCGCACGGAAAACATTTTCCCCTAAAGACACTCCCCAACTAGACAACGCCTGCCACGTACTGTTTCTGAGCCTGTTCCTATATTGTCCCCCATACGTTGCTTTACCTCCAGGTATGAAAAAACCCTTGTCCCTTTTATTACTGGTAACATAAACCGTTAGTTTTCATTTTTTTTTTTTTATTATTCGGTACTGGTGATACCCGCGTTTTATGTTCGTTTGATTCTTTTGTTCTCTCCTTCTTTTTATTTGTTCTCTTTGAAACCCTTTTAATGTATATTTTATTTCACTTTTTTTCGTTTTTTTTCAGTTTTCACCTTGTTAATTTTCTTACATTTTGCAGCTTAATATTTTTTACTAATGAATGGTTTTGCTCTACTGATATTATTGTTTTTGGCATTGTTTTGCCAGTTTTTTAGTTGTTGTGCTTTTTTATGATTTTTTGGTGAGGTTTTATGACTCCGAAATGCGAATTCGGCCCTTCGGGGCTTGTGATAGGAATTTTTTGAAATAATTATCTTATCTTATCCTAAGTGTGGAAGTACCTATTTCACAAATGTTGTTATAATCTCTAAAAAGGTATTTATAGGATTTCGAAGTCGAGAATTGCAAGTAATAAGCTACAAGTCCAATTTGGGTGTCCTTAATATAAATTATGCTAGTTTATCAGATGGTTTCTAATTTTCACCAGAGTTCGTACCTTACGATATCCGAGCGTTTTCGTTTTAGATATGAAATAGGGTACTTGCTTCCCATATGCTTGGTTTTCATCAAAGTTGAAATTTAAGAATTTATGAGGTTGTGGCTTACAAATCTGTAGCGACTATCACTAAATGGAAGTCAAAAATAAAAACATGTCTACCTTATGTTTCACAAACAGTGTCTGTTTATTTTCACCGAAGATGGTATTTAAGTATTTCTAAGCGTTTTGATTACAAATCTAAGGGTTATACTACAATTTAAAAGTTAAAAATCGAGACATGCAGAGTCAACATTTCCGAAATAGTGTTGGAGTTTCACCAGAGTTGACACTTAAGAATTTCTGAGCTTCGTTATTACATGTGTTAAGCTAACATTCTAATACACTTGCCCAAAATCAAAGCAAATTCAGTCCATATAGTTAAGTCATCTTGTAGTGAGAACCAGATAAAGAACCAGTTCTCACTACTTTTTTGAAGATATGTCTGAAAATTCCCTGTTCGACACGCATTGGAGAAGTTCTCACTACTTTTTTGAAGATATGTCTGAAAATTTCCCTGTTCGACACGCATTGCCAGCCCAGTCTTGATGCAACCTATTGCCCAAAATTCAATTCAAAATCAACGGACTCGGTCGAGGCCTTCGGCCTCGACCGAGTCCGACAGCAATTTTCTAGAAAAAACTTTATTCAATATAACTCATTTGTGACACTTTATTTAGTATTAATTAAAAACTTTTTCCACAAAATAAGTTTTTCAAAGAAAAGTAAAGAACTCCATTAAACCAAAAATGAGCAAAAATAAAATCAAATAATCTACCAAGCATGAAAACACCATAAATCATCATCGATAAATAAATGAAACCCAAAACGAACAGAAATTACAATAAATAACCGAGTCAAACTCAAAACGAGCAGAAATTAACATGACTAGCAGGGGCGTAGGCAGTATATTGTCTAGGGGGGGCAGTCGATAGTGTGATAGAGGGCCTTTTATCAACTGCTTTTCCAACCATCTGCTTTTTCAGCCATATCTAATGTAAATTTGAAGGTCTGGGGGGGGGGGGGTAGCTTCCCCCTGCCACCCCCTCCCTATGTGCATGATGACTAGGGTTCAAAACCCCTATGCCTTCCCAAGGCGAGAACATAATTTGCACTTAACTGAAAAAATATAAATGTTTTTACTTTTATAACTTTAATAAATCAAATAATATTAACATTTTGATTAATAAATATCAGTATACGTATATTAAACTGACAATGCACATCCATTTGTATATTTTTGTAGTTTCTACGACAACTTCTTCGATACAAAGTGCCCTGGTCTAAAGAAACAAAAATAGTAATACATTGTGCCAACATCGTTCTTTACTTAGGCAGCGCGATTGCGCTGCTTTAGATTACTATTTTAGAAGACTTTTTATTATCGTCAGTGTTTCTTCCTCTTTAGTCTATTCCCATTAAATTTCTGAAAAAAGTCAATTTGCTAAAAAAAAAATCTACCAATTTAAGTAACCTATTCAGTTTTCAGTAAATGCCTAATGAAACTACAGTATTTTGGAGAGAGGCAAACTTCAAGCTCTTTTGTGATCATTTCTGTTCGTTTTAGATTTGACATTACTGTTCATTGATTTTATTACTTTGAGTTTAATTATCTTACTACTTGCCAAAATATAGTAAATTATTGAAGCAGAACAAACAAATACGAAATGAGAGCATAAGGCCAAGGATTTGTGAAGCATTTGTGACCTCAACCCAATACATGCTAGGATTAAGGTCAATTCTCTATTGTTCCCTACATTTGGCATAAGATTCTTCCACTAAACATAAAATTTTAAAATAATGTCATTATCTACCCTTGTGCTAGTGTAGTGGAAGTAATAGTGGAAGGTTGCACCCAAACGGTGCAAGGGATAGATTGATATATGTCCTTGTTACACAATTATTTTTTGATACATAATGTTATTATATTTAAAACCTCAAACAGGGATCTTTATCCTTTGGTTTAAAAGAGTCCTCGCTAATATAGATAAACAAACAATAGTTGTAGTTGGTCCCACAGTTTTAATTTTTTAGTTTTTCCCTTAAGTTTTCCCTCATTATAGATTTTTCTGTCATTATGTCAGAGAACAACAGATTCATTATATCAGAGTACAAAGTTATTCAGTTATTCAATTTGTGACTCAAGTTAATATATTACTTAAAAAGTTCTTTAAAAATATGCAAAAAAAAATCTAATAAGTAAACCATGTGAAAATTGTAACAAAATACTTATAACATTATTAATGTAACATTGTTTTTAGCTCTCAAGGGAGGAGAAAATTTTTCATCACAGATAATTTTGTTTCGAGTTTTAGAAACAATACTTTGATAATGTAATTTTAGCGATAATTAAAGTTGCTTTCAGCTTTATATTCAGGAAGAGCTTAAATATATTCGAAAAAAAAATTGATAGATAATAATCAAGGATCACTTCCACTCTAAAATGGCTTGTACGATAAAATAATGAAGCTACTAGATAGTTAACATGTATAACTTCTTCATTAGGTGCTAATGCTTTCAGTTTCACATTTAGCTACTTATAATTGGAGTGAAATGGCTGTGTAATTTCGTGATCATAGTTACTTCAGTCCCTGCAACCTAATAAAGAGTGAACCGCGGCCCATAGTAACCAAAAGATTAAAAGGGCGGTTTGACAAAAATTCTAGTGAGAAAAATTGCGATTCAACACTAATTCAGGAAGGGTATCCATTATTTCGACTAATCTTTATAGTAAAAGTTTATTGCGCTAACAAATTAATGGGAACTTTGAAAAAAAGTCTAAGACCCTTTGAAAATGGCGTCAGATTGGAATGAAAGATGTATCATTTCAGATAGTATGATCGATAACCTGATTATAAAGAAATACAGGCCCCCCCCCCCTTGAACAAGGGAAAAACGATTACCCTTTCCCAAGGGTAATCGTATCGAACCATCGGTTGTACTGTGTTAGAAGAGAACTCATTTGAGCTGAAATTGCCACATCTGGTGCCCCTTTAAAGTAACAAGAGAGATCGTGCCACCGCAAGTTAGCATTTTCTGCTATTTTGTACGACCAAACTTGAGACTCTTCCAAAGAGGATCAAAACGATAGAGAATGGAAATTCTAAGATAACCAATCGATTTTTTATGGTTTAAAATCATAAATAGGAGGTTTTTAAATCCTCTCCTTGACAAGCCATTGCAGAGTGGCGTTTTCTGCCATTTATGCCATAAAACATCAATTTTTGCCCAAAGAGGGCCAAATTGTCAGAAAATAGGAATTCTAAGATATCCAATAAATTCTTCATTGTCTAAGACTCTAATTAGAAGTTTCTGAGCTCTCCATCCTTACAAACCACAGCAAAGGGATGTTTTCAATCAGTTTCAATCACAGAACCTCAATTTTACCCAAATACGGTCCAAATACTGGAGAATGCAATTTCGAATATATCGAATCGATTTTCATGGTCTAAAACTCCTAACAAGAGATTTCAGTCCCCCTTCTTGGGGGACTAAAAACACGAGAATTTTTTTTTCACTGTAACCTGTTACCTTCAATTTTAAATTGGAAATTTTTGAAGGTTGAGAGTCTCGGCTGGGCGGAGTTTGACGGCGTATGACTATGAGTGTTGCTGCTAGATTTAGATGGGGATACTATCAAAGAGACTGGAACAAAATCGGGGTATCCCCGATCCTGCGTCAGCATCCGTCTTGTATATTCCCTCTCCCACCCCTTTAGTAAGTGAAAACTAAAAATCGCGCTTTGGAAAGAAAGAACTGCCTAAAGAATTCAATGTCATTTATTAATTTCCATTTTTATGAAAATAATTTATTTTTTTATGTGCAAATTCTTAAAGATAGCGATAATGATATTCCCCTCAGATTCTTTATTTATAGACAAAGCTGCATATATCTTGTTTGTGAATTTAAGGGACGTCAGAGGCAAAGCCTATAGGCTACTTAATTCCTTTAAAAAATTAAATAAAAAAAAACAAGTTTTTTAAACTGAAAGTAAGGAGCGACATTAAAACTTAAAACGAACAGAAATTATTCCGTATATGAAAGGGGCTGTCCCCTCCTCAACGCCTTGCTCTTTACGCTAAAGTTTTTTATTGTTTAAAAAAAAATAGAGTTGTGAGAAGTCAAACTTTAGCGTAAAGAGCAAGGCGTTGAGGAGGGGACAGCCCCTTTTATATACGGAATAATTTCTGTTCGTTTTAAGTTTTAATGTCGCTCCTTACTTTCAGTTAAAAAAAACTTGTTTTTTTATTTAATTTTTGAACGTTTTTGAATAAATACAGGTTTTGATCTTGGCTCACAGTACATGAATAATTAAAACAAAATTTTCATATTAATTTACTTTTATTTGGTTAAATGGCTTTCTCGAAACTTGTTTCATTTTATTTACGAACTTTTTTATTAGTAATAAATATACGTAACTTACGAATTAATTTACGTAACGAACTTCTATATTCATATATTTTTAATACGTATATTAGGGGGTTCGCCCCCTAGTCAATACCTTGCTCTTTAAGCGAAAGTTCGAATTTTGTTCCAATTCTTTAAAACTGACCGCTTAATCACAAAGGCCGTTAATTAGAATAAATAGCTCTTATGAAAGTACTAAAAAATCTCTGGCTTAAAGAGTGAGATATTGACTAGGGGACGAACCCAATCATATATGTAATATTTTCTGTTCGTTTAAAGTTTTGATGTTGCTGCTGTTGCAGTTGAAAAACTTGTTTTTTTACATTTAATTTCTGATCTTTTTTTAAATAATGCTGGGAAGTCCGGCGTCCCCTTCATAGCAATGTCCCTTCCCCCAAGAAAACTTCCTTCATGGAAAGATCCTCCTACATAACCCCCGACCCCTCCCCACTACCTGGAAAAATCTCCCCTGAAAACGTCTGTACTGTATACTTCCCAATAACCAATACTATATGTTAACATTGGGTAAAGTTCATAACTTTCAGCCCTCCTCCCGGGAACTTCGGGGGATTAAGTCATCCTAAAAGACATACTTATAATATTTTCGAACATGCTGAACAAAATGGCTATCTCAAAATTTTGATCAGGTGACTTTGGGAAAAAGTGAGCGTGGGAGGGGGCCTAGTTGCCCTTCATTTTTTTGGTCACTTAAAAAGGGCACTAGAACTTTTAATTTTAATTCCAATGAGCCCTCCAACGATATTCTAGGAACACTGGGTCGATACGATCACCCATGGAAAAATAACAAACAAATAAACACGCACCCGTGATCTTTCTTCTGGCAAAAAATGTAAAATTCCACATTTTTGTAGATAGGGGCTTGAAACCTCTACAGTAGGGTTCTCTGATACGCAGAATGTGATGGTGTGATTTTCATTAAGGTTTTATAACTTTTAGGGGGTCTTTCCCCCTTTTTTCGAGCATCAGCCAAATTGTCTCAGGTAACTTTTGATGGGTAAGATTAAACTTGATAAAACTTATATATTTGAAATCAGCATTAAAATTCAATTCTTTTGATGTATCTATTTGTATCAAAATACCGTTTTCTAGAGTTTCGGTCACCATTGAGCCGGGTCCCAATAACCAATACTATATGTTAACATTGGGTAAAGTTCATAACTTTCAGCCCTCCCCCTGGGGGCTTTGAGGGATTAAGTCATCCTAAAAGACATAGTTATAATATTTTCGACCATGCTGAACAAAATGGCTATCTCAAAATTTTGATCCGGTGACTTTGGGAAAAAAAATGAGCGTGGGAGGGGGCCTAGTTGCCCTCCATTTTTTTGGTCACTTAAAAAGGGCACTAGAACTTTTAATTTACGTTCCAATGAGCCCTCCCACGATATTCTAGGACCACTGGGTCGATACGATCACCCCTGAGGAAAAGAAAAAAAAAACAAAAACAAAAATAAACACGCATCCGTGATCTTTCTTCGGGCAAAAAATGGAAAATTCGACATTTTTGTAGATAGGAGCTTGAAACCTCTACAGTAGGATTCTCTGATACGTTAAATATGATGGTGTGATTTTCATTAAGGTTCTATAGCTTTTAGGGGGTCTTTCCCCCTTTTTTCGAAAATCAGCCAAATTTTCTCAGGCGCGTTACTTTTGATTAGTATGACTAAACTTGGTGAAACTTATATATTTGAAATCAGAATTAAAATCTGATTCTTTTGATGTATCTATTGGTATCAAAATTTCGTTTTTTAGTTTCGGTTACCATTGAGCCGGGTCGCTCCTTATTTACAGTTCGTTACCACGAACTATTTGAAACAAAATCATGTTAACTTCTTTACCCAAGTTAAACAAGTGCTAGTTTCTAGAATTCTACGAATATAGAAAAATTTCAAAAGTCAGTTTATGTGGGCTAGTTTTATCGATATATCTTGCATTATCTGCAAAGCAATAATTTTCCTTCATTTTAAGTTTCAACTTCGCTCTTTACTTCCGTAAGTAAAACATTTTTTAATTAATAAAAATGAAAAGGGTTCTACTGAACTTCGATTCCGCAACATAGTAAATATTCTTGCACAATTTTAGAAAAATTAAAGAAGGTGTCAATGAAGACACAGGCAACTCAAACAGATAGTCCCAGCTCAAGAAGGCCAACTCCATCCTCCGAGCCATCATCAAAACAGGTATGTTTTATTTCATTGCTTTGAACTGAAATTCTGGTCACACAGCATCTTATGTGATTAGAAAATTACACACAGAGCAAGAAAATAGAATAGTAAAACTAGAATCACAGTAGCTAGGGCTTTTAAGAAATACAACCTTTCAATAAAAAGTAAGAGTTTTCAACCTAAACGGTATAAAAGTGTAACCATAAATGTCTTGGAGATTAAGATAAATAATTAAACTATAAAGGAAAAGAGGAAGGGTTAAAACTTTAAGTTTGAGTCCTTGTATTGTTATTTAAATACCAAAAAAAAAAGAAAAGAAAAATCTTTCTTTAGACAAACACATTTGTGACTTTTAGCTTAGTTCTGTGACGTTTTAAGGACAATTTTTTTTTCCACCTTCCCATCCCATTTCATGCAAAAGTATAGAAAGCTGGTAATTAAATACAACTTTTAAATGTCAATTGATAATTGTTGAATCAGTCTGTTTAGTTTGCTGAGGCGATCTTTGGAATTCTGGAATCAATAAACGTTCTGTCAGTTTATTTTCTACATATTTGAAGGGAATTTCTTCAAAGGAGGGAACTTTTATATTTATTGCTGCAATCAGTTATGAAATAGTATTGATCGTTTTAAATAAACTCAAACTTTTTAACGTTATCATGAAAAAAGAATAGACTACTCAAATATATTTATTATAAGAAAAACACAATGATACTTTAGCCTTTTGGGAGTTAGAAACAGTCCCGTCAATCAGGAGAAGAGGGAAGGGATTGCCTGTGCCCCCTAGACTCCTCCTTCTAGATTTTGAAAAAATGCCCTTTTTGGGAGTATTTTCATTGAAAAATTGCTTTTATCCATTTTCTTTGAAAAATAGTAAAAAAAGACAAATCCCCCCTCCTTAGATATTAAAAAATACATATTGTTCCTCAGTTAAATTATTGGGGTTGGTGTCACTGGTTGAAAAGGTGGAAAGGGTGGACTGGTTGAAAGGGTGGCAGCCACACCCCGTTTTTTTTAAATTTCTGTTGGTTTAATTTCTGTTCGTTTTTTTTTCATTCATTCGTTGGTAGGAATTTCTGTTCGTTTAAAGCTTGACTTATTGTAGGTCTTTATCTCTGCGCAAATAAGGTTTAAATATCATTCTTTACTTCTCTTGAAAAAACTTTTTGGAGAATGTTTGTTAATTTTTTTTCTTTTTTTGTATTAAAAAGTATTTTTGCATCTTAATAGTTGGAAAATTTGTAAAATTTTCATGTACTTTTTTGCTGAAGAACTAAAATGATTTATTGTAATTTGAGATGGATACAAAATATTCAGTTGCTATTTTCCATCGGCCTTATCTTTGTGCAACAGTTTTTGAAAAAATTTCTAAATGATCTTTGATCTTCTGTCGAACTGATGGCATCATGACACGAAATAATTGACATCTTTGAACCTAAACATATTTTTTTCTATCTGTTTGTTGAAATAACTGTGCCAGGAGAACCAGCTTTGCTTGGTGAAGCAAACTTCGGACATAAAAAAGGTGTCTAGCGTGTTGCTAATGTGTAAATTCGAATCCTGCCGTGTACCGAGTGCCAGGGAGGGCAACACAGCTACGTACATTCCTTCTCCGCCCCAATCTATTTAAAGCCTCTCTCTTTAGATCCTTCCAAGAAGTTCCCGCTTCCACTAGATCTTTCCCTACGATATCCTTCCACCCTATTCGGAGACAACCTACTTTTCATTTAAGTATAGACGATCGACCAACAAGGACTATTTTTGACAATCTGCCATCCTTCATCCGCAGAACATGTTCTAGCCGTGTCAACCTTTTTCTCATTATAGCCCTAAAGAGTCGGATTGAAAAAAAAAATCGTATTGCATACTGTTTGAGATACAGTCAGTCACTCAGGTGCCCAAAACCATACGTAGACAATTCATCTAGAAAACATTAGAAAATCCTTCTCTGTCTTTTGGAGTGCCCACGCTTCAGAACTATACTTGCCAATGTCGTCACTGTAGCTTCCAATATTCTAATCTGGGTTGGCGGACGTATCTTCCTATTTTTCCAACCTTTTTTCTACTGTGAAAAATCACCCTGGGACATAGCTAATCTACTTTTAACTTCTCTGCACTAACCGTCTTTACTAATAATGCTACCTAGGTAGGTGAAGTTGTCCGGTTGATTGATCTTCTCGTTGCCCAACGCCACCTCTTCACTTTCACTTACTCCTAGTTTTAGCGACTTAGTCTTCCTAGCATTAATTTTT
>JAQQPU010006008.1:0-16403 GCA_029168905.1 Artemia sp. Kazakhstan ARC1039 | reverse complement strand
ATAGTAAATTATATATATACAAATATTGTTCATACAGAAAAATGAATTGCCAAAGCGATATTTTCAGTTCATAATATTTTGTCTTTATTAAAGAGACAATGACCCCCCCCCAAAAAAAAAAAAGAAAAATACTGTTTGACTCGTAAAATGTAAAAAATGCATATAAACAAATTTTTAATAGTTTTTTTCAAAATTTTTAATTTATCCCTGAAAAAACCCTTGGATCTGATATGTGAACTTTTTTGGGGACTCGTAGTTGTGAGCACAAGTTTTTTCCCTCGATTTCCTCATTCAAAGTAGTCTGATCATTTAAAGTTTGATAGCCTAAAGGGGTTGATTTATGCTTGTTGTAGTTTGTGGTTTTATGACAAATAATGAAACACATTAATTGTCCTTCAAGTTAAATTCAGAATTTAACAGTTAAAAACTTGAGAATTTAAAGAACCTACCGTTTCAAGTAAGGCACCTGTGTCACGGAATTAAAACCTCAGTAGTTTTTAAACACTTGTCTAAGGCAAGGACTCAAGAAATATTGATTCTTTGCTATACCAAGGTGTCTTGAAATAGAGAGGTCCTTAAATCTCAAGTTCTTACCTGGAATTTAATCTGGTTTCTGTTCGAAAGACAATTGTCTATTCAATGGATGTGCTACAAGAACTAGTGCTGAATAAAAACTCATTTCATGACCGATCTTCTAGGGCGTTTAACTGAATAACACGTAGTGCATGGGAGGCCTGAATAGAGAGGGAGAAAAAAAATGAAACAACTAAACTATGAACCTAGTTAAACATAACTGAATCTAAAAAATAATCAGTTAGTTCTCTCAAGGTTTAAAATACCAAATTCATATTGACACATATCTTAACTTCTACTCATACGACCTAGTTTTACCGAAAAGATATTAGTGATCTCATTGGTTGATAGGGCTCTTAGAAATTGTTTTCCTGAGTGTCATGATTCTCAACTATTGTGCTTAAGGGCCATCTTATTTTGCAATAGTTATCCAATTAAATGCATAGATACAATAATAAAGAGGAATTAAAACACGCATGAAAAAATGAACAGCCTCAATTTTCGGATTCGAAAATTTCAAACAAATGAACAAATGAGAAAATTAAACAAACCTTACTTAGATATAATATTAAAATTTGTTTTGAATCGCTAAGACATAGGGTTGCCTTTCTAAATTTGGGGAAAGATAAAATTGCGGCACTCTAGAGAGTGGAGTGTATGATATTCTTTGCTTTTGTGGAAAGTTTTACATCGGCTGAGCTCACCAACGATGTGTGGAACTATTTATTGAGCATCACAACCCACACCACAAAGATGTCAAATTTAAAAAAAAAAACTCCTGAAACTTTTGTTTCTGCTTCGGCAGAGCATATTTTTGCGCACCCTGATCATTTTGTACAGTTTTGATGTACAAGAGCTTTTATTTTAATCTTCAAAAGTTACATACAATTTTATTTTCAGATTAATGTGGAGAGCCGTGGTTCCCAAACAATGTTAGAAATACTGAAAACACGTAAATTGATAAAATCTTTATCAGCTGTGAATTCTGGAGCGTCGCCCAACGACATCTATTACATGGAAGTATATAATTTTGACTTTAATGGTGAAAGAACAAGATCAGAAGAGCTTGTACTTGACTCAATTTCCGAAAATGAAAAAAGATCAAGCAAACTCACTAAAGCGTATTCAGAAGGAGCTATTCTAATAAAACGTGTAAGGAATCAAATTTGACCTTCTATTGAGAATTTTTTATTAACGCACCAACTGACAGTGGTTGGGACGGTATTGCTTCATTTTAGGAGACTAAATATAAATGACAAACTATTCAGAATTGTAGGAATTTTCAGCGTGGATTAGCAGCAATCTGCACAAACAGAATAAATATTTTTCTATATTGGTTGAAAGTAGTGAGTCTCAGATATCAGATAATCTCATTGGTTCCAGTAAAGCTCAAAGTACAAAAGGCCTTTAATCTACTTTTGGTAGGTTGAACAAAAAGCTCCCACTCTGGGACAAAGGACAAAGAAGAAATCTTTTAATAAACTTTTATTAAATAATTTAAATAATTTAATAAGGCCAAGATCAATAAGTCCTTTGAGTAACAGATAACTGACAAAATCGAACTCGGATTCCATAAAATATTATAGCACAATTAAAGGGGAAAAGAATAAGACAGTAATCAGTTCCTTCCGTTGAGGTCGTAAGATAGTTAGATTGAAGATACTCTAAAAAGTATCTTCAAGAGTATCTTAAAGATACTCTTTTTTTGCAAAGCGTATTGCTCGTTCTACCTTTTAATCCTTCAAACGCCTTTCTCATGACTTTAAAATCACAAACAAGTTTGCTTCAAATTAAATTTTGGCCTTGTGTATATATATATAGCCTTGTGTAGGCTAAGTATTAAATAAAAGAAAAACAAGTTTTTTTTAACTGAAATTAAGGAACAAAATGAAAACTTAAAACAAACAAAAAATTATTCCTGATATAAGGGGTCGATCCCCACCTCAAACCCTCGCTCTTCGCGCTAAAGTTATTTTTAGTACTTTAAAAAGATTCTAATTTAATTAGACAGCCCTTATGTTTCACCAATTGTTTTTAAATTTAGACAAAGTTGAACTTTAGTTTAAAGACCGAGGTATTGGGGAGGGAACAGCTCTTTTCATACACGGAATATTTTGTGTTCCTTTTATGTTTTAGTGTTGCTCCTTACTTTTAGTTAAAAAAATACATGTTGTTTAAAATTAAATTTTTGATTGTTTTAAAAAAATGCCGGGAAATCCGCCTTCCCCTTTCATGAAAAACCCACCACCTCCCCACCAAAAATTCCTCCATGGAGATATCCTCCCACGTAAAATACCCCAGGAAATTTCTTGTAGACATTTCCGCCTGGAAATTTTTTCTTAGCCTGCTTTCATTCGAAAAAAAAATCTTATCGCTTTTCAAATCATGCCAGAAATCCCCTCCCCCTATCAAAAGTTTCTACAGCAGACCCCCCCCCTTTCTGGAGAATGTCTCCAACGGAAAGTTCTTTCCGGCAGTTCCAACCCCGTTGAAAATTTCCTCAGGAAAATTCCTTCGGAACATGTAAAATTGAGTCGCCAATGAGAAAGTGAGACAATTAAAAAGAATTTCTTATAGGAATTCTGTAAAGTTCCCTCGTATGATTTCAGTTGGAAATTTTATCATCGGGAACTTTCCTCCCCACGTAAATTTTCCTGTAGAAAATCCCTCCCCCCAGAAATGTCTGTATACTTCCCAATAAAAATACTATATGTAAATAATTGTCAAATATCATCTTCTAGAACAATTCGTTCGATATGACCACCCCTGAAAAAAGAAAGAAAAAAAAAAAAAACAACGCGCATCCGTGTTGTTTCTGGTATATTCCACAATATTTCAGATGGAAGCTTGAAACCTCTATGGTAGGTTTCTTCGGTACTTTGAATCTAATGGTGTGATTTTCATCAAGATTCCTTGACCTTTGGGTTGTTTTCGCACCCTTTTTTGAAACCAGTTGAATATTTGCTGGTTCTTCAATATATATTTGCTGGATGGGTAACACCAAGCTTAATGGGTTTTATATATTCCGAATTAGCCAAAAACACCAATTTTTGTTATGTATCTATTGCTATCAAAATTCCGTTTTTTTAGACTTTTGGTTACTATAGGGCCAAGTCGCCCCTTCAAAAACATGATGAAACAGGCCACTTGATGAAATATTGTCACAATTTTTGCAATTTTTATGGAAGAGTATTCCTTTTGATCAAATCCTAGGGGGCATTTGCGTATCCCCTTCAGTGTGTTGGTACGTGTATACATGTAAGTGTTAGGCAAATAATGCAAAAATCGTGCATTCTAAGGCAAATTAAATGGGGTCTTCATTATCCAAATTATTTCGAATACTCAGTTAATTGCAAGAAAAACTGCCATCTTCCTGTTTTTATTTTGTTTTACCTGCTGTTTGAATTAGTCTATTTCCATTGTACTTTGATTGTCCAATTTTTCCTCTAAAATTTCCACTCCTCGTCCGAGGCGAAGTATCTGTACCGGAACCTCGTCTTCCTTTTCTGGCTTTTGTTTAACGCGCTCTTTGCGGAAAAAATTTTGAAGCAATTTGGCTTACCTAAAGTCTTCTATCACAACAAAATGACACAATTAGAAACAGTTTTGTAGCAATGTTACGACTACAACATTTTTGGCAGAACAGCTGAAAAGGAGAACCTTCTATAGTCCACCTATGAAATTAAAAAAAAAGTAATAATGTATTTTGGACGGTTATTTATGCTTTTGTGCGTTCTAGAGTGCATAACAAGAGCAAATGAGTGCTCTTAGGTAGCATGAGTGCTCTTAGGGGGGGAGCGTTAACAAAACTTAAGGATAATTATAAACAGTATACTATATAAAATCTCAAAAATCTTTGGTTTTTGTATATTAGTTTAAATTTCAGGCCTTTGCGGTCCGATAGGGCCCATGTAGATTTGAAAATACCTTTCTAGAGGCATTGTCATTTGGCTTCAAAAAGAGTAGCTTATAATATAGCCTTAAGTGTTGTTCATAATTATTCGTGTAGTAAATTTTTACCAGTCTTCGTTAATTTTGATTCATTTTAGTCATGTTCATTTTTGTTTTGTGTAAAATTAGCTCTCAAAAATGATAAGGGAAGTCTCTCGTTTCTACAAACTACTTGCAATTTCTGTCATTATAACTTCTATCTCAAAATAGTCTTTTTCATATTTCTTATTATAGGAAAAGAGTGGTACTCCAGAAAAACTGGAATTTACAGATGATGAAGCAGAAAGTGATAGCGAAATTGAGCTTTTTGTTGGGCCAGAAATATCTCCTCCAGTTGAATTTGTTGGAGACAAAAAAGAAACTAATATACTTCAGCTTCCTAGACAAAAATCTGTCGATTCAATATCTGGTGAGGTGTCACAAACAACGGTTTTATGGAAGCCAGCTTTTCGTGAAGATCCTGGTGAACAGCGCGCTGTTATTAGTGAAATGGAAGTAACTAGGCAGTGGAATTCTGAAACAGATGCGCATTGCTTGTCTCATCATGTAAGTGAATATTAGCTTTCTACTACACTCCTTTTATTGCCCTCTTTTTTTCTCACAACTGTCCAGTAAATCTACGGAAAAAATCGACGATCTGGGACAAAATTGCAATATAAATGATGTTTACACCATTTTGTAGAGAAAAAAATCTGTACAACATACCAGAAATCCCCAAGAATCCCCTTGGCAGAACAGGGTCAAAAACAGGGGGAAAGGGGAAAATCCTGTGGAAAACTCGAAAATCTACGACCGGTTGTTTTTGATGCTGAGAATGGCATTCATGATGTTCTTGGGTCCAAAAAGATCGAATATGCGTTTTTTATTGCTGTGTAATACGTCATTCCTCCGTTTCCCCACTTACAGGGGGAAAAGAGGGGGTAAATAAAGATCCTGTACAGCAGTCTGCAAGACTTGTTTTCTGGGGCTTCCCTGTGCGAGAAGAATGATCATGTTACTTAATTAATTTGATTGCTCTGTCATTAGCATTTCCGCTCCTTTTCCAGTTACTAGGGAAAAAGACGAGGAAATCAAGGTATCCTCTAAAGGGAAAAGATAGTCAGACGGCTCTACAGAATTTGGAGAGGAGACAAAGGTCTATCAACTCGGTCTTAAAACCCCCTAACGCCGTTTTGACGAGATTTTAATATCATATTCCCTGGAGCTTTTCTTTTCCTGTTTGCTGAAATTTCACTACATACTGGTAGGTTCAATCGGTCGAGCAATAATGCAGGCTTGCCGTCCCCAATCTTTGCTCGCTCTTTTACAAGTATATCTTGGAGTCCAGCTACATCAGCAATCTGGTTCAAATTTTCTCATCGACCAGGTGAATAGGCCAGGTTTTTCTACTTCTCACTCTGAAGTGCTTCGATTCGAGCGTTCTGCCGCAGTAACTTACGGTACAGAATTTCCAGGGATGACTTCTAAAACTTTCATCCAGTTCATTGGCGACAACGGCGACCACAATATTTGCACTATCGGCGGAAAAGGTATTTTCTATGGGATGGGTATGCTAGCTACTGCCACACCAAGGCTACCCAAATTTCTAATCATAATCCCAAGAGCAGTTGTAAACCTAGAAGTTCTCTAGCATGTTGGACAAGTGCCTTTCTTCTTCTAAAACAGAATTCAACAGGAGAACAGTCTTGTGTACAAACCCATCCCGACCATCACCTTCGACGACAAGATCGATGAAATTGACTTACTATGGCATGCAAGCTGGATACATGACACGAAACGGGTCGGATGGAGTAGATTTATGCAAACAATTCACCATAGATCATACAAAGGCGCTTCGTCGATTGTTTTTCTGCCTATGGTCGACTATAATCCCTCCGATATTTCTTGTGTATACACGACCTTACGTTTTATCTCCGATAAAGCACGCCAGAACGAAATGGTACCACTTGTTACTTTCGACCAACCTTTGTATGTGAAAACTGTGAACATCATCAATGCTGAGCCTGCTGATAGTCATCTCAAGGTGGCAGTTCCAATGATCGGTGGTCTCCATTGCCGTATGAGCTTTCTTGGAGCAATCGGGCACTTGATGACGGAAACAGGAATACAAGAAGTGTTCGAATGCCTTTATGCCGGTAACACCATTAAGCATATCCTTAGTGGTAAGGCTGTTTCAAGAGCCATGAGAGCGCACGAGCTTAGAGATTCAACATTGCAGATCACTTTCATTTGCAAATCGTATGGTTTCAACTATGGTTTCGTATGGTTTATGGTTGCAAAAATGACATATATGCGATTCATCAAGACTTTGCAAAAGCTTCGGCAATATGTATAGCTCTACTGAATGAGGAAGTAACCCTTGAAGACGCATCCAACGCAGACGTAGTGCTTCGAATCCAAACGCGAACGATGGGGTTTCAAGACACGCTGCAGAACAACGGGACTGCAAAAATATGGCTTCAGTATTCAGAAACATTCGGAGTGCTTAAGAAGGCAATCAGGGCAGAACGGACCGAAAACTGGGGGCAGTATCTTCAAGCACTCTCTGAGATACTCCCTTACTTTGCAGCTGCAGGCCACAACCTGTATACGAAATCGGTGAGAATATTTCTTCAGCAAATAGAAGAGCTGAAAGAAAGTAACCAGAAGCTGTATAAAGACGTCGGGGATGGGATGTTTGTCTTTCGAAGAAGCGATAGATTTTGGGCTGGGCTCTCTCCCGACTTAATAATTGAGCAAGTACTTATGAGGTCGCTGAAAACAAGCATGGGACTCACGAGAGGAAATAAAACAAGTGAGACGCAAAGGTTGATCTGGACAATCTCAATGCCAGTGCGAGCTGGAATTAATGAGCTTATGCAGTCACTCACCGGCGTTGAGTATGTGTCATCTGACCAGCACGTTTCCGCAGGACCAGCTGGGATAGAAAGAATTAGAAGGGACGTAAAGGCTTTAGTAGCGTTTTGTGCATTCCTGTCCGTGCGATAACTGCACTCAATTGTGCAATATATTGAATGGTATGACAGCAGCAAAGGATGTCGACGCGGATGCAGCAAAGGGGATAAGAAAAGAAAATTCTGAAGTCAATGGACGACGCCGTTGCCGATCGCTACATCTTCAAGCGCAAAAGCAAAGTGATTACGATGACCTATCAAGGTTACATTTCCGAAGCTTACTGTGAAGATATACAAACTGACGCAAGTCTTCTGTTCCAACGTCTTGCAGCATCGGCAATTACAGCCGGAGGGGATATGGAAGAAACTCTCAGATTCAAACTCTCCAGCTATCCTACTGCCCTTTTCGAATCGTCAAGCCTGCCGCGACAGCCAGATAAAGCGGAGTTAGTGAAAGCTATTTGTAAATTAGGAAAGGCAGAGCCTGTGAACGTCCAATCAAAAGAGCCTGAAAAACACGTCATCGATGGTGGATGGCCGCTCCAGCATATTCCATGGAAAACAGGAAACACTTTTGAACAGATTTGCAACAGTTACGTTTCATTCGTGACACAGAAGTATTCAAATGCTTCCGTTGTCTTTTATGGTTACACTTCAGGTCCGTCTACCAAAGATGTCAAATAGGTTGAATGAACCAAAGATATCCAGTGTCTGACCGTCGATTTCACACTGAGTATGAAGCTGTAAAGGAAGAAGGAGGACTTCTTGCGGAATCCCAACCATAAGCAGAACATTATTCGAGCTATTGGTAAGATGCTTGTCCAAGCCGGCCTCACTGTACTTCATGCAGAGAGAGATGCGGGCGTTCTGATTGCATTAACACGTGTTAATGCGGCCAAGAAAAGGGTAACCGCAGTAGTCGGAAACAACACTGATTTATTGATCCTTCTCCTCCATCACCTGCCTCCAGAAGCCAGGGATCTCTACTTTGAAACCAGTACCAAGTCAAGAACGCTGTCAAATAAATACTGGCACATCAACTTTATAAAAAGATCGCTGGAACAGGTTTGTCACTCTATTACTGTTGACCATGCTTTTCTTGGTTGCGACACGACGTCCCGTTTGTTTGGGGTAGTAAAGCAGAATGTCCTGCTATTCCTGAAAAGGCATGAAGAATTTAGGATTAACTGTGAAGTATTACTTAATCCGCGCTCTATGAAGGAAGAAGTCCAGCAAGCCGGTGAAAATATTTTGCTTTGTTTCTACAAGGCTAAGAAAGGAGAGGGTCTCAGTAAAGCTAGGTACAGGGTTTTCATAAAAAAACTAAGCAGCTCAAAGACATCAACTTTTGTGAACCCAGAGAGACTTCCACCAACTCCATCGGCTGTGAAATTTCATTCTTATAAAGTCTTCTATCAGGTAATGGAATGGCGTAATACCGCGTCAGAACTCGACCTGAAAGATTGGGGTTGGTGATTACGTGACGGACGCCTCATTCCGATCATGAGAGACATCGGACCTAATCCGCCTCATCTGGTAGATGTGATTGCAGCTCCACCCGTTCCAACTGTGACAGTTCACGCTGTAGTTGACAAAAATACTTGCTTGCAAAGACTGCCAAGGATTGTGTGTTCCAATAAAGAAGTTTTTGTTGGTAACGATGGCGATGTGGTAACGATGATGAAGACGATGTTTAGTACAAATCCTTGATCTTATCCTTTTTAGTTCAATCAAAAACGTAATTATGTTTTGTTGTGATTACCGAAGTTACCTGATTTATTTCATTTTCTTCATTTAGTCTTGTCTTATGTTTCTATTATATAGTCGAAGTAAATCTGCCGACGTACTCCGAAGGCCCAATGTATTGTCTCCCCTACGGTGAAAACACTGAAGAAAAGCAAGATACGAATTTAATACCATGTTTTTTAAATCATCGAGTCAAAAAACCTTGGGGGCAACACTTTGACCAGCCATATCGCACAACTCTCGAGGATACTATTTTCTCATTTCCCCTCCCTCGCTAAAGGGGAAAATCGAACCATGTCCAGCGATAAAACAATATAACTTTTTTTTTCGAGTTCTCCGCGCAGAAAAAGAGCAGACGTGAAATTCGAGCGCACAATAAATCTGCCCCTGAATTTTTCCAATTTTCCCCCTTTCCCCCCGTTTTTGACCTGTTCCGCCAAGGGGATTTTTGAGGACTTTTGATATGTTGTACAGATTTTTTTTCTACAAGACGGTGTAAAAAATCTTTTATATTGCAATTTTGTCCCAGAGTTTCGTAGATTTACTGGACTACAAATCAAATCTCTTCTTTTAACTTTTTTTTTCTGAAGAAATGAAGTCTCTTCTTTTAAACGAGAGAATAAAATATATTTTTATTATATGTCTATGATGCCCAATGGGAATTAATGCAAAATACAGTAATGGTATAGAATTAAATAAAAATAGTTAAAAGTAATGGCATTTTTGCATAGATCATAAATTATTAATATGCCATGATTCCTTGAATTCTTTAATCGATAGAAGCTTATATCTACTCAAAGCTTGTACCTTGTTTTCTTATGTTGGTGCTCAAAGCACTGTTTCTGCAGCTCGTTGCTTAGTTTTTTTATGTTGTAAAACGTGGAGAGTTACCTTAGAAAAAATTAAAATTATAGAATATAAAAAAATACTAATAATTCAGCTACTAGACAATTCAGCATGAATATTTGGGAAAAGGACACGAGATATATATTTATTCATATACATTTTTTTTTATTAAATGGGCACCTCTTCTGAAATGGTTTTCTAGAGACAGAGACCCTTTACGTAAATTTAACAACAGGACTAACGAATAGCCAGATAGATTGTTTTCTTTTCTAGTTAAAAAGTAAAACGAAATAGGAAAATATTCATGTTCTCCATTTTAACAAACAGTTTTTACAGGCTCGCAGACTTTACTCCTTGTGCGTCTGATTAAGAAAGGTTTAAGTCGTTCTCCAATCTAAAACATTATTTTTCATTGCCTAACTTTTTAATTTTGTTTCTACTGCCTTAAAATACTATAAAGCCTCCTTTATTTTTGCTTCTGTGCTTCAATCCTTCACTTAATTAGGCGATTAAAAACAATGTTATTGGTTGTAATATTCAACGCAAATTGAATGAACTGAATGAATCAAATGGTTACATAAATTAAACAATTCCAACATCTATTTTTCAGTCTCAACTATTTTATCTGTTCTATCTTGATGATTCTTAGGCTAGTCCTATGATAAATTCGATACTTTCTATTTTGTATGGTTCGTGATTGTTCTTTCTTACAGGCCAGTGGTGAATCAGACTCATATACTGTTATGTCAACCCCTACTTCTACAAGGTCGTTTAAATTAAATGACAAATTGTTTACAACATCACCAAATGGTCCTCGACTCGACACAATTAGGTCTAAAAAGTCCTTGATTGTGACAACAAAGCATTATTGGAACGTTTCTGTTGAGTCTGAAAGCTCATATTGTCCAGTCACGGAGAAAGAAACAGATTCGGACCCTGAATCTGTACCCTCAGTCTGTGATGAAAAAGAAAAGGTTAATTGTCATTCAGAATCCTTTCTAACAGCTATTGGCAACTTTGAGTCTGCTACATCTTGCACAACGGTATCCACTGACTCTTTTGCAACGGCACTTCCTGATAAGGAGAGTGGTTCCTCAAAGTATAGCACGTTGAAAACTCAAGCATCTTACGAAACAATATCCAGCCCGTCAGATTCAAGGGTTGGCTCTGTTACTAGTCCATGCTTAGATCCTCTTCCACCTGTCCAAGAAGTGAGAGTTTCTTCTGACGACGAAGAAGCGAAAAGCAGCAGCTCTGGTAGCTACAGCCTAGGGTGTAACCTTGAAGAAACCAGCTCCTTAAAGGAAAGCAAAATACAAGGTGGAATTAACTCACGAAGCTGTTCCAGTATAGAAAATTCTGGGGATAATACTTCCGAATCAGGTAAGAGTGGTATGAATAAGAGTAATTCAGAGGGAAAAGTGTCTCCTGACATTGGAGTTTTAAGTTACCAGAGTAAAGATACATGTGCAGAGGAAAAACGAACAATTAGCGAAAACCCAAACGATAGTTTAATGGAAAATGTTATTTACAATGTAAAGACGGCTGATGTGCCAAAGAATGAACGTTGTAATAGTCCTAGCCTTGAAGAGCACCTAGAAGTGTCTGAACTGTCAGAACCAGCTAGAATAATTAGAGCTCGCGATAGTAAAACAAAAACAATAAGTGAAAAAAGATATACACGCTATTTTGACAAAAATGATGAAATTATGAATTATGTAATTGAAGTTCCAACAAAAAGTCCCGCAGCGATGCTCAAAATTAAATCCGTTGAGGCTGAAACCGAATGTGAACTGTTTGACGCAAAGAAGATGAAAAATAGTTTCGCTTTGCATTTACCTCCAGTTTCTTCGCCATCATCTGAACGGCGCGATTTATCTCCTTCGCTAAAATCTATAAACTATGTTGATTCTTCAAGTGACGATGAATTTTCATCTAGAAAACTTTTTGGCAAACGAAGAACCCCAGAAAGTGAGAGCAAAAGGGAAATTCTTAAAATTTCCATGGGGCGAAAATCTAAATCGCGAAGTAGAAGCCCTGATGCTGGAGCCAAAAGAAGGTCAGCAGAGAGACATTGTTATTCACAAGTTACAGAAATTGAAGGTGAGACTGCCGATCCAATGCAAATACCGCACCGAGAAGCCACGGAAGAAGATACACTGTGCTATATGCCGTCGACGCCCGATACTCCAGGAATGGTGCGGAGTCCAGCAATGCATGAAGGGTTTAGGGTTGAAGACTGGACTATTTATGGAACTGATGAAAAACCTGTTACTTCAACTACACCTGATAAAAAAAGAAAGAAGAAGAAGGCATGTCGGTCAGACACAAAGTCTTTACCCCGTGCTAGCATTGATATGGAACAGATTCACGAAAAATACAATGAAGAAAACGTCATTTTCCCAGCTAACATTGAATTCAAAAGAGATAGCTGCTCAGAGCGAAATAGTGAAGTTAGTTCTGAACGAAAGGAAATAGATAATAACCTTTTGACTTTATACCCTCATAGTGCTACAGGAGTAAGTTTAGATTCCTTGAGATCAGCCAGCCCAGGGAGTGACAGTGTTTTTCTATCAGAATGTTTAGACGTAGTTCCTACTCCTCTAAGTGAAGAGATAAGAACCCCAGAAAGTGGTGTTTCGATGGTCCAGCCACCTGAAGGGTTTGAAGATTCTCCATGCAGTAATAAAACTATAGGTAATTTGAATTTTGTATTTAATTAGGAAAAATAATAGTGATATTAGAGCAATTTTTTTGAGATTTTCAGCAAAAAAAAAACTCATCCAGAGGTTTTTAAGAGATCAGTATGAGGTCTAATTTATACTAAAAACTAATTATTGAAGGTAATATCCTCAGGGAAGATTGTTGAAATTTAGTTTGTGATTGATCTTTAATGCAATTTCAGAGTTTTATTGAAGGACAACATCAATTGCCTTCCATGTCAATAGTAGGAAGTTTTTTTTTCATATTGGCAGCAACCACTTTGTTACTTGACGAAGGATTAAACAGGAAAGTTTAACGATAAATAACAAGAAGGCTAACGCCCTCTCCAGCTCCTTAAAGGCTATATATCGAACACTGTATTTCTAGATTTGTCAAAATCAGCAACAACAGCAAAAATTAAGATACCAGTTCAGTTTCATTGTGATTTTCAGTTTAGTTTTCCTTATTTGAAACGTTTTTTTTTGTTATTTTCAATTTTGATTCCATTTCATTCTAAAGATTAAATAAAAATTGAATTTTTTTCAACTTAAATTACTTTCAGTTGAAAAAACATCAAAACTAAAAACGAAAAGAAATTATTCTGTATATAAAGCGGTTGCCTCCCCTCCTCAATACTTTGCTCTTCAAGCTAAATTTTATAGCACTCTTAAAAAAGCTTCCTATTCTAATTAAACTTTTCTAATTAATTATGTTTCTTGAGTCATTCTTAAAATATAGGGACAAACAGTCAACGTTCAGCGTAAAGAGCAAGGTATTAAGGAGGGGGCAATACCTTCATATACGGAATAATTTCTGTTCGGTTTGGGTTGTAATGTTGCTCCTTACTTTCAGCTGAATTTTTTTGATTATTTTGTTTCTTATTGTTTTTCAAATAATAGCTGCAAATCTGGCTCAGCCTCCATGCAAAATTCCCTCCCATCACGGGAAACTCCTCCGTGGAAAGTTCCTTCAACGTAAAATACACCTCCCCCTTTAAAATTCCTTCCGGGAAATTCTATCTTCTCTGAAAATCCCCCCCCCCCCCTCTCCATAAAATGTCTTGAAGAAGATTCAGCCTGACAAATTCTCCTTAGCATGCTTTTATTTGAAAAAAAACTAAGTTATAATCGTTTTTCCGATCGCTGCGGATCCCTTCGCTTTCCCTTCCGTTGAAATTATTTCCCGGGTATCCAAACATGCTGAAAATTTCCCTCGAACAATACCCCCGGAACATCTCCATATGCAAAATTGAGAAGACAAAGAGAAAGTAAGGTAAATAAACAGAATTTCGTATAGAATTTCTGTCAAATCTCCCCAGTGTAAAACATCCTCTGTAAAGTTCAACCCCCAAAAATTCCCTTCCCACGGGAAATTATCCCCATTGAAACCAACCTCAAGCGTTCCCAGGGGCTGGGGGGAGGGGTATGTTATCTCCAAAGTCATAGTTTTGGGACTTTTCAAATATACTGAACAACATGGTTATCTCGAATTATGATCGAATGATTTTGGGGAAAAAGGGACGTGGGAGGGGGGTTAGTTGCCCTCCAGTCGTTTTGGTTACTTAAAAAGGGCAATAAAATTTTTATTAATCGTTCAAATGAGCCCCCTCCTTATGCTCTAGAACCATTAGTTTGATACGATCACCCCTGAAAAAAAAAACAAGCATCTTTTAGCTGACAAAAAATACAAAATTCCAAATTTTTGCAGATAGAAGCTTGAAACAGAGTTTGTCTCTGTTACGCTGCATCTAATGGTGTGATTTTCATGAAGATTATTTGACTTTTAGGGGGGGGGTTTAGAAAATCAGGCAAATTTTCTCAGGCTCGCTGTCGTTTATGGGTAACACGAAACCTAATGAATTTTATATATTTGGAACCAGCGTAATAAGCCGATTCTTTTTATATATTTATTGATATTAGAGTTCTGTTACTATTGGGATGTATCGCTCCTTACTTACCGTTCATTGCCACCATCTGTTTGAAAAGAAAATTGATGCCTAAATAAAATTTTCGCAATAAAACAGTTCAAGGTAATGAACTATAACTAAGGAGCGACCTGGCTCAATAGTAACCGAAACTCTAAAAACTGGAATTGTGACACCAATAGATGCACCAAAAGAATCGGATTTTTATGCTGATTTCAAATATAAAAGTTTCATCAAGTTTAGTCTTACCCATCAAAAGGTATGAACCTGAGAATATTTGCCTTATTTTCGAAAAAACGAGAAACCCCCCTAAAAGTCATAAAATCTTAATGAAAGTCAAACATCCAGATTCAGCGTATCAGAGAACATTACTGTAGAGGTTTCAAGCTCCTATCTGGAAAAAAGTGGAGTTTGTATTTTTTTTTTTTTTTTTTTTATTTATTTATTTTTTTTTTTGCCAGAAGAAAGATCATGGATGCGTATTTATTTTTTTTTTCAGGGGTGATCGTATCGACCCAGTGATCCTAGAACATTACAAGAGGGCTCATTCGAACGCAAATTTTGAGATAACCATTTTGTTCAGAATAGTCGAAAAATCAAATAACTATGTCTTTGAGGATGACTTAATCCCCCACAGTCCCCGGAGGAATGGCTGCAAGTTGTGAACTTTGTCCATTGTTTTCATATGATATTGGTTATTGGGAAGTATACAGACGTTTCCAGGGGGGATTTTTTTCTAGTGTGGGGGGGGGGGTTCGGGGGAGAAGGCTACTCGGGAGGATCTTTCCATGGAGGAATTTTTCATGGGGAAAGGGAATCTTCCATGAAAGGGGCGTCTGATTTCCCAGCATTATTTAAAAAGCGATCAGAAATTAAATAAAAAAAAACAAGTTTTTCAACTGAAAGTAATGAGCAACATTAAAACGATCAGAAATTATTGCGTATATGAGGGACTTCGCCTCCTCGTCAATACCTCGCTCTTTACACTAAAAATTTTTTTTTGTGCTTACATAAGAGCTATTTATTCTAATTAAACCCTTTGTGATTCAGGGTCATTCTTAAAGAGTTGGAACAAAATTCGAACTTTAGCGTACAGAGCGAGGTATTGACGAGGAGACGAGCCCCCTCATTTACGTAATTATTATATACGAATATAGAAGTTCCTTATGTACGTTAATTCGTAAGTTACGTATATTTGTTACTCATAAAAACGTTCGTAAACAAAAATAAAAATTCTAGTGCCCTTTTTAAGTAACAAAAAATTGGAGGACAATAAGGCCCCCTCCTCCGATCCTTTTTTCTCAAAATCATCCGATCAAAATTTTGAGAAAGCCATTAAATCTTTCTCAAAAAGTAAAATTAATATGCAAATTTCGTTTTAATTGTTCATGTGCGGTGAGCCAAATTCAAAACCTGCATTAATTTAAAAACGTTCAGAAATTAAATTTAAAAAAACAAGATTTTTTAACCGAAAGTATGGAGCGACATTAAAAATTAAAACGAACAGAAATTATTCGGCATATGAAAGGGGCTGTCCCCTCCTCAACGCCTCGGTGTTTACGCTAAAGTTTGACTCTTTGTCGCAACTCTACTTTCTAAAACAATAAAAAAAACTTTAGCGTAAAGAGTGAGGCGCTGAGGAGGGGACAGTCCCTATCATAGACGGAATAATTTCTGTTCGTTTGAAGTTTTAGTGTCGCTCCTTACTTTCAGTTAAAATAACTGGTTTTTTTTTATTATTTAGTGTCAATTTGAAGCAATCTGTT
>JAQQPU010006007.1:16259-44477 GCA_029168905.1 Artemia sp. Kazakhstan ARC1039 | reverse complement strand
TTGAGGAGGGCACAGCCCCTGTCATATACGGAATAATTTCTGATCGTTTTAAGATTTAATGTCGCTCCTTACTTTCACTTTAAAAAACTTTTTTTATTTATTTACAGGCTGCGAAATGGGGGGGTTTGGGGGGCGGCAGCCCCCCAACTGTGCCTCCTAATCCCTGTACGTTTTAAGGTTCGACCTTGTAACTCAGCCTCTTTAACTCTTTAGAAAACGTAGTTTTTTTCAAATAATTTCTCTTAAAAGAGGCTGCTTTTCCAGTATAGCTGCTTTTCTGCAGCAGCACTCTTCCAGTTAAAGTAATCCATATGATGTACACAAGTAAAAGGAGACGCTAAAGTTTGAAACGAATAAAATTTGCCCTGATCTGAAGGATTGGTGTCACTACCCTATCCTTTCCCCTCAACACCACGTGTAACGTCCACGAGGTTCCTTTTACTTTAATAAAAAGTATACAGAGTCAAAAATGTTCAATAGATAATTCTAAATATTTGATCGATTTTAAAAAAAATGAAATAATTTTGTGTCTCAACAAATATTCCGTGAGTGCGTTGTTTCCAGCGAAACGCGCATACCCATTCAAGGGCTACTAGTGAAATGCTCCATGAAGTGATGGTCCCTTTCCCGTCCAGGGTAATTTGTTATTCTTTTAAACTTTATTATTTTTGTTCATTTTTTTTAAATGATAGTTTTTAATAAAGTTAGTTTTGTAAAGTTTGCATTTGAGCATCTACTGAGAGAGCAAAGTCTTGGTTGTGAAAACTAAATGCCAAAGCCACCCAGATTCTTTTTCCATGGTAAGCCGAACTTAAAAATCGAAATAAGTGAGAAAATGCATTTTTACGTAGATTTCCAGAAGTTGCTGTTATCTAGATTGGAGTCATCCATGAAAAATAATTTTAGTCAAACAAATACTTAAGCCAAACCCCTATTAAGGGTCAAGCTTATTTTCTCATAGTTACAGCAATAGCTATAACCTAGTAAAGAGCTAGCCATGGTTATTGGTAACTAAAATAAAACTTAGAAAAAATCATTCGATGATATATCTTTTAAAAATAAGATTAATTAAGAAATGGAGCCTTTTACCTGGATTTAATTTGACAATATTTATAATCAAAAGAAGGCGAACATGACGGCGCTAAAACGAAGTACCTTATGAAAAGAAGATAATTGTTGGTGCGATCTCTAAAATTTTTCGAACTGACTGGGGAAGAAGGCTAATTAGTCCTTCTGTAGAGAAGTCACGCCAAGGATATTCATTAACTTGAATAGAAAAATGACCGGTATCTTGGGAATCAAAATAGAAACAACTCCCTAATGGGAAGCTAAACTTTATTAATATCTCCTTAACAGCTAAGCTACGGAGCTAAAAACCTCAGTATCCAGTAGCTATGCAACGGTTGACTAAGGTTTCCAAACAACATTCTATTCAATTCTCTCATCTTGATGCCAGATATGAGGCAGGTTGAAGCTCTTTCAGGTGCCATCTGCGTAATAAAACCAGCTAGAAAGCTCGTCATAAGATCTGATTTGGGCTTATTTTCCTTCGACTTAGAAAGGCATAGCCCTTCCATTTTACTGGACCCAGTCTTGATTCATAAATAACTATTGGATCCCTTGTACAACAGTTAAATTATCTTGTGTAAATTCATTTTATTATTATGATATACAAAACCATGTGGTAACATCGAATGATGAAATATCTTAGAATAGATTAATTTTTATTATCCCTTAAATCTCTACTGAAACTTTTAATAGATCATTTCAAATTAATTTTAGTTTACTACAGCTTGATCATTTACAATTTAAGATGGAGTATTTCTTAAAAGAGGTTTTGTTGTGTAGCATTTCCTATATCCTTACACTAAAAAACTAAATAAAAAATAACTTGCAGGAAAGTAAATGAGAGGGTAGCCACACTTATGAATGACAGAACATTTAACATGAACAATTAAAAAATTAACAGAAACTAAATTTGATAAACTAGTTCTTCTAACACAAGTAACACGAGACGTTAAATTTTGAAACAAACAAAATTTACCCTGATCTGAAGGATTGGTGTCACTACCATTTACACCATAAAACCCCTTCTTTAATGAAAACTTTGCACAGTGAAAAATGCTCAATTAGTAATTACAAATATTTGATCGATTTCCAAAAAAATTAAATAATTTTATTCCTCAACAAAAATCCCGCGAGTGTGTTGTTTCCAGTAAAACGCACATAATCGTTCGAGGGCTACGAGTAAAATTTCACCGGGGTGGTTTTTGCTTTCCCGTCAAGGATAATTTCTTTTTTTCTTAATTTTTATCATTGTTGTTTACTTTTTTCTAAGCAATATTTTTTTTAATGAACTTAGTTTTTTTTATTAAGTTTAACAAGGTTTATCAATCACCGAAGTTTATAAGAAGTATTGCGCAACCTTGATTTAATCCCTTTTACTTTTTATCTCACTTTTAGGCTCCTAATGAGCACAAAAATAAAAATGTACACATGTCTCAGTATGATTCGTGAAAAATAAATTCTTATAATAAGTTATAACACATTTTTGACGGATGTCTTTGTTGTTTTCAAAAACATAGGCTATACGTTTTGATATTTATTGGTTACTAATATGTTGAAAAAAATTTGGTTTGGGTCATAACTGAATTGCCACAGTGATCAATTTTCGGTAAACTTTCTGATTATCTCACTAATGAGATAGCTAAGAAATGGACATAGCTTTAGAATCAAAATTTCATCCTGAATCCAAATGTAACATTCATTTTTGTCAGAAATGAAATTTATACCCCCCCCCCACCATAGTGTGCAAGTGCACATCCAATCATAGCTATTAAAGCAATATTTGAACAAGCAATGTGTGATCAAGCAACATATGAACAAGCAATGTGTGAACAAGCAACATGTGAACAAGCACATATTCAAAGCTGGCAATTAAATTAAGCGTTCAATCACACAGAAAAATCACATCTTTTCTAGAAAAAAGCTCAGCGGTCAATTCCTGGTGCCCCTACTAGTTGTAACTGCATTCAAGGCCGCTAAACCACGGCTAATGGATAATTGAGGTTTTATTCTTCTTTCTGGAAAGCATTACTGTTTGGTTGCCCTAATGAGCTATTGTAGTTATAGCTCATTATGGGCTGGTTTTCTGTTTTTTTTTTTTTATGCAGGTAATTTTTGCAGTTTATGATATTCCTCTCCTTTTCCTTCTGAGGTTGCTCAGTTGGTTATATGAAAATTTTCATCTGTAAATAGTCTCAAGCGTTTCCCGTTTCTATTGTATTATTTATCACTTGAGATTTTGGCTATTAGCAACACAGGTTGATGCAGTTTATCAGCAATGTTGGCTCTATTCCAAGTATGTCCAGCTAAGACTTTTAGTGGTTTTCTTGTATTCCAAATTTGTCAGTTGATGTACTTACATTCTTTTTTTCTTGTGTCTACAGGTTAGATTTGTGTACTATTCTAGTGTTTGAATGTTGAACTGTGTAAGCCAAGATTAAGAAATACATCTTGAATTCGTGCTCATCATGAGCTGCACGCTGCTGGAGATGCAAAGCCACAAAATTTCTTATTTATTTCTTCCAGAAGCCAGAGGTGAATATAACCTTTGGATTTTAATGTTTAAATTGTCATAGGCTTTTAATAGCGATAAATTAAAAAAAAAAAATCCACAAAATATGTTTTCCAAAGAAAATTAAAGAGCTACATAAAACCAAAAATGAGCTGAAACAAAGTCAGAGGAATTTTCCAAGTTTAAAACTACCAGAAACCACCATTAATAAACACATGCAACCCAAAACGAACATAAATTACAATAAATAACCAAGCCAAGCTCAAAACAAGCAGAATTTAAAAAGAATGGGGCTGACAACCCCCATGCCTTCTCAAGACAAGAACATAATTTGCACTTTACTGAAAAAACAACAAACGAGCGTGGATTGACAGTTTAATATACATATGCTGATGTTTATTCCCTGAAGTCTTAATCGCTTTTTCTTATGTACTAAAGTTAAAAAAATGAAAACATTCATGTTAATTTCTGCTTGTTTTGAGTTTGGCTCGATTATATTTTTTTTAATTTCTGGTCGTTTAGGGTTATAATCATTTTTTAATAGTACTTTCTGGTCTTTTAAGTTTGAATAAATTTTATAGGAATTTATTTCTGCTGGTCTTAAGTTTCTTAAGAACCATATTCCGGATATGGCTCTTTGATTTTCTTTGAAAAACTTCCTTTCCGGATAGTTATTTTTTGTAATTAATTTATGTTGTTTTTTATTGCCAAAGCTTTGTTCTGGTTAATATAATGAATATTTCCCCATTTTTCACATCCTTGGTGCAAGAATTTAAATATCAGATTCCAATTTAATAGTTCTAATTAGTGGCTCAATACCCCTTTGAACATTCCCTGAAAATTTCAGCTTTATTCCATGAGCTGTTCCTGGGGTGTTCAGATACACTCTTCTGACAGCCGAGATGCGCGTAGTGTTTTTGATTGAATATTCTCACCCTTAGCTTCTCCAGAGATATTACGGATGTTGATAACATTTTTGATAATGGGGATGCACAAAGTGTCTTTTGATTTAGTTTAAAACCTCCTTCAGTATTTCCTGAAGGTTCAAGCATGTTAAACATGCCCTGAAAGTTTCAACTTAACGCTCTCAGCCGTTCCTGAGATACTACTGATGTGTTCGTTCGACAATCAGCATGCACATACTTTGTTTTGATTTTGTTCAACATCTCCTTACTTTCCTGAAAGTAGTCACAAGTTAATGCAGTACTAGTTGCAAGCAATCACAGTCGCAAGATGTTGCAGTCGTAAGTAATCACTGTCGCAGCCTCAACCAGTTGCATTTCTATTGTTTCTAGTAACTAGGTGACTCGAATGGTCCTCTGGCTTGCCTCAAATGACGTCCTGATATGAAGCCTATAGGTCAAAATTAAAACTAGGAATCCTGACCAGTATTTAATAAAGAAAATTTTACATATGCGATGAGCCGTGGGTAATTACATCTACTTTGCAAAATCATATGAGAACGCTTTAAACAGTATTATGGCGCTTCATAAGAATATGATTGATGACAAACACCGGTTTTGATGAGGCTGCCAACAAGTTTTTTTTTTAGTGACGCATGTCCGCGGTAATTAGTTATACCTATAACCACAATTCTTGCATTTCTCAATTCAAATGGGTTCACATAGCCTTTCAAATGTGATGAACCTTCACATTTAAAGAAAGGCCTAAGTTGAGCCTTTTCTGAAGCGGCAAGCTGCAACTGTCTCGAAGTTTCTTCTTCGAGTTTTTGGAATGTTCACATTAGAGCTATACCTTAGGTGAGTAACATTTCAAGGTAAACTAGCCTAATTTTCGGTTAGTATCTATGTGGCCTTTTGCCTACTAAATTTTTGTTGGGTCTTAGATTGATTTATTGCTACTAAGCATCATCTGCCAGGAACGCGCTTATTCCCTTAAAGTACCGACGACAATGAAAATTAATTTTGATAGTTTGAATTGATTTAAGATGAATTTTCACAATCCTATATATCTTTCAAAAGTTAGGAAGAATCGAGAATACAATTTTAATGAAAAACATCCCAGAACGCATTCATACAGTTTTTGTATTGACGGGTGCCAAATTTATAGGGTAAGAGCATATGACATCGAATATCTTAAGAAAGTATATTTTTCCTTTGAAGGTGTAGTAGTGTTTGGTAATCAACATATTGTTAATTTTTGAATTTCTAGGGTTGAAAAACGTTGCCAAATATAATTTTTTAGTTTTGCTTAGTTTTATCCACGGTTCAACGTGGCAACATTCACAAAAATGTGGTACTACCCTAAAAACTTCATTTTTGAAACAAGCTAAGGCAGAAGCAGAGAAAAATTGTTGTTTTTTCAATTATGAATAGGTCGGCAAAACTGTTTTATTTTGAGGTCCTTGGCACTTTAAGGCTCTTAGAACTCATCCTGCGATAATTATTTGCTTGAAGTCATTGTATCATCAGTAGATCTAGGGATTCTAGGTGCACCATCTGTTTGACAGAATCCTTTGTGCTTATCTAACAAATTATAATTATAGCTTACGAATCGGTCAAGCAAAAAAAACAAAAAAACAAAAAAAAAACGGAAAACAGAAGGGTTTCCCATATTTTAGCAAGCTGTACCACACAACCCCTTTCCAAAGCCTTAATCCACAACAGCTTTATATTTATATGGAAGTTAATAATATGACTAAATAATTTTTGGATAATGTCTTATAACAGTTTTTGAAAAAAAATTTGACGAGTGACCTACTCTCTTCCTCATAATGTAGGCTACGTCTCAAAGCACGATTTCTTCCACCCCGTATAGGATACCTTGAGCCATGCTTGGTACATTTGTGTCATGTCACGCTGACCGGTTCCACACGTGACATATTTCCTCCATGCCTTAGACGCACCACCCAGTTTTTAGGATTTTTTTAAGTTTTTAGCCTATTGATAAATTTGAAGTGGTCATCTTCGATACATTTACTATAAACCAACACAAAACGGCAAAAAAACAAGACATTTTACAAGAAACAGACAATGAAATAAACAAGACTAAACATTTGGTTTTACTTAGTGAAAACTTGTAATTGCAAGTAATTACCTATGTGGGTGGTAAGACATCTGTCTTTTATGTTAGTTTATTGCAAGCACATGAGTCATGCGTGGTAAGAATTAATGGTTAAGGTTTTTTCTGTAGCCTTTTTTAATAACTCTCAAATTAAAGACTATACTACTTATGCGTTTAATTAAAATTAAATTTTTCTCGCACTTTCTCTTGGAATTCCCGGATGCTAAAGCTAGGCTTAACTAAATTGGACTTGGTAACTCAGAAAGCATTAAATTACAAAAACACAAAATTACATTGATCATAAAAAAACAACATATGCCTTAAGACTGTTCACGATAAATCTGTTTTTTTTTTACGAATGATTAATTAGGCTATGAGATTGTTTGGCCTAGAGACAATTTTACTTCTTATGTAACTCCAAGACCACTTCGTTGTAAACCTATATTCAAAACAACGTAAAGTTAATGAATAATGAAAACCTATGATATGGAAAAATACAAAATTTCTTCAGGCCTAAAGCTCCTAATGCAAGATTGAGTACGTACTGACAACACAAAATATGGGTAAGCAACTGTCACAATTTATCTACAGATCCATATGGGCGTACGTACCTTCTTCTTTAGGGGGGGAGGGAAGACAATACCCTCGTCAAGGGGGGGGGGGCTGAATTTATATTGGTAGTTCACAAAACCTTACATTGCCAGCAAATTCTATCATACCAATGAAATCTTTATTAATAAGTAATCACCGAAAATCTTAAATCATCAATAAGCTTCAGTAATAATCTTCTTGGATTAGAGCCGAATTTTTTAAGACATTATGGATAATTGGTTCTGGTTTGAATTTTATTCTGTCATTCCAGCTGTTTATTTCCAGCTTTTTCAGCGATCTACCTTTTATCAACTACTTTTTTAACCATCTACCTTTTTTCAACTGCTTTTTTCAACCCTGTCTAGTGTAAATTTGAAGTTCTGGGGGGGAGGGGGGCGCTGCCCCCTCTTCCCACCCTCCTTTCATACGCCCATGCAGATCCATATACCATATTCATCCCTGAATCTCCCAAACTCGGTGGGATAAAAGCCCTGTGAGTTAGGGTTACCCTTCCAAACAAGTTTGTGATAATTGTGAGTATATATGATCCTCCAGCCTCCCATATAGTTATCTACTATGATAACACCGATGATTACATTCGGAACCAATGCATTAAGTCTGCCATCATGCTCTATGAGGAATCTACCGTCCATCATAGAGTGTGGCTGGGCAGAAATAATACTCATAAGGATGTGCCGGACTTGTATGATCCATACAGGTCTGGGTTTGTATAGCTTGAGCTGCTCGTTGAGTCCGATATGCACCATGGCCGAACCAGATCCTCTTTTCAGGGTCTTTTCCTTGTGGATCACTCAATTTCCTTTACGGTTGGCGCTCATGCCTTCATAAGTGACTGCGCTGTCATTATTGCGCATGCGAATCTTCGTATTCATCCCCTAATAAATCACGTGTGACCAATCTGAAAATAAAAAAGTGAAGATTCAGATGGCTTAGGAAACATGATTGTTTCTTAGATATGGGGAGCCTTCCTCCTCAAAGGCTTTGAGAAGGCTTCAAAACTGAACTAGCAGGCCTTGGTCAAATTTATTACAAGCTATACTCTATACGGATCCAGGTGTCTAGCAAGGACAAGCATTAATTCAATATCCGCTGTAAAAAGGAGCAGAGTAAAAGGCAGAGATAAATGGCTACTCTCGAAAAGCGTAAAGGACAGACTTAACTTACTAAAGCCCGTAAAGACGGAGTTTGCACGATTCGGCAATCTTGGGTTCAGTACGGGGATAAATCTGTTACTTAGCTTCAACATGTTTCTGCAAAGAACTGGTGGAGAATTGTCACAGAGGCTTTACCATCGTCTAACAGAACTTCAGTTCCTTCTCTAGAAGTTAGCAGTAGAGCGTTAATGCAAAATCTAAAGGTGAAGACCGAAGCTCTGGCAAGGGTTTTTCTCGAATTTATGATCTGACTGACAATGGTAAGGAAGTTTAGGTTTCCCAGATCGACCCGATTCTGACCTTGATCATGTTAACTACTACACTTCTAAATCCTCCTCGTTATTCAGCGCTTTGAAGCGAGTGAATCCACAGGCCCTGGCAGCTTACCAAATGACGTCTTAAAGTCATTCAGCAACTAATATAGCTGGACCACTGTCTTCACTTTTACAACCGTAAAAGTGAAGCCTTTATTTAATTATTGTGGCTTCATTTATAATGAAGCCTTTACTTTTACAACCTTTATTTAATTATTTGTGTTGTTTATATTTGTTTGAAATAAAATCTATCTATCTATTTAACCGTGTTTCTGCTCTGGAACCTCTCCGCATACATGGAATTTGACCTATATCATACCTATACCTAACCTTAAATGGTAATCTAAGGAGTATGGGCTCATATAGGCCTATTAACCTCCTCTCCTGAATTAGGAAATTCAAAACAGTGTTTCCAATAAGACACTGTATCAGTGCTAAGGGTCAAATTATCTTTTAGGTAACTACCAATATGGATTTTACTGAAAAAAAAAAATCAACATTTGACTGTCTGGTAACCCAGTACCAGGAGTGATGGGGTGGAGAGCAGTGGTATATTTTTGTAAAAATACTTAGCGGGGGGGGGGAGTTGGAGCTTATTTCCCCAAGTCAAGTGAAAATGGCGCTTGAAATGGTAGTGAAAAATGAGTAATGTATCACCAAGTCAAGGGTAAACTAAAGAAAACTGATCTGTTTCATTGGATCCTTGAATTAAGTAGGCCTATTCTGTTTTCGACAAAATTTTTAAAGATGCTAAATTTCAGCTAGGGTGCAAACTGGGGTCTGGGGGGGTAGTTGCCTCCCCCCGCCCATAGAAAATTGCAAACATGGTTGAGAGCCTTATTTCTGATTGTTCACTGTAAATTGTTCTCGTTGGTCAACGACAATCCCGCGAATATCCAATAAAGGCAGGCTTACCCCAGAGTAGTATCTTGGGACCTACACTTTTCCTTATCTGCATAAATGACATGATAGACAACCTTGGTGTTCTTCTTCATCACTTTCATCACAGACATGCTCAGATGTCTAAGAACACAAAGATGTTTCCGTTAGATGTTTTATCCGTTGTTTAACTTGTTTTTAGTGTTAAAGGTTCTTCTAGATCACCAACTAGTTGTAAAACTTTTCCAATACCTTTCGTCGAACCTATCACATGAATGCGAATCACGGTTGAAAATAATTCACTGTGTTTTTGCTCACATGCGGTCTCTGACGATAAGCTGAAACTTCATACTTTAGGCACTCAAAATATATTCGTTAACAGGAGTAAAACCATAAACCTCTACTCAAATACAATGTGATTTGTGATACAATGTGACAATGTGAATTAAGCGCTAGTAAAATTATACTCAATCGGTTGTGACCATTTATGTTTTGCTTTTTTCAATCTTCCTAAAAAAAATGATAGAAAAGCACTAGATGCTGCGTATTTTCCGTATCTCAGATTTTGCTGCATTTCACACTATGGTATTTGAACAGGAAAATGGCGTAAAATTTCAGTGTTCCAGATATAATAGAAAATCTGGCATTGCTGCACGAGGAGCTGTCCGAGCCTTACATTTCGAACTCAAAGCCATTTCATTGTCTTTCTCATATTTTTTGCTTAGATGATTCTATTATTTATCATATTATTATCTGTATATCCTAACTCCACTTTTACTTGTTCTTTATAGTTGGTTGTAAATAAATTATTATTACTAGGTTGAAATAGGCATTTTAGAACATTGAAAATTGAAAATCAGGACTCTAAAAATAACGAAATCTAAACATATCGACTAAAATAAAATAAATACTCAAACACTTTATTGGATTTATTAACAAAACTGAGCCCTAATTATTTTTTTTTATAGGCAAGCCAACCAAATATGTATGCGAACTGAGCGCATATTCAAATCAAAACCTGCAACCTGCAAGACCGACGTGTTAAGACAGAGAGGTCGCCTGTTCCCCACCTCTAGTGTACACCTCAGAGCCCAACTTGATCTGGCACCAGTAGCAAACCTTCTGGCATACTCTACCTCTCCGTGCAATAAGCGACACACTTTGTTCAACATTTGGCATAATTCCATTAGATGACATGCGTGTCACTTACTGCAAAAGTGTCCGTACTACCTGACGCAAAATCGGGGGACCCTGGATACCCCTACAGCAAATGCTTCTGCTGCTTTGATTGGGTCAATTGTTGAATCTACAGACAAATTTTTGTTTCTATTTATTCTTATTAAAATCAGACAAATTAATAGCAATAGCTATGAAATGGCGAGAAACCACTCAACACATGTTTGTTGTAGGGTATATGTTTTGATTCCATAAATTCTGATTCTCTATACCACAATTAAAATGGGTCATGAAGAACAGCAACCACTTTTATTTTTAAACCCTATAATTCTGTTCCTGTCAAATACTGCTTTTAATAACCAGCTTTGATAGGTAATAAAGAAAGAGCTATTAGACAGAAAAGTGAAAATGACCTTTGATTCACTTCGTTTATCACAAATTGATAGGCACATGCGTTTAATTGACTATGAAACCAACTTTTAAGCCGCAGATGAAATGTAACTGTCAAAAGTATAATTAGCAAAACGAAAAGATACAACACAAACAAAGATAGTGCATTAGTTTGGGTGAACATTAGTCTTATAGGCTGGACGACTTGTCTAATGTGTATTGTGGCAGGTGAATTATCAAGTTTTGTATCATTACTTCTTTGTCAACAAAGAAAACTACATTTATATGACTGGTTTTAATGAGTCGTTTTTGGACTAATTAAAAAAAATACAAGAAAAGAATTTCAAACAAAAGTAAAGGGCGATACTAATACCGACAACTAAAAAAAGAAGGCAATAAGTCAAATTTCGGTTTGTTTTAAATTTGACTCATTTTCATTTCTGTTCGCTAAAACAACAAAAATCAGAGGCAACGCTATAGCGTTGCCTATAGTAAAGGCCACACGGCTCCAATATCTTATTATTATTATTTATTATTTTTTTTTCCCAGAGGCACTTCATATAGAAGGGGTCGTCGCATAAACTTCAAAGGGGGCTCATTCGATTGGAAATCGAGAGTTCTAGTGCCCTTTTTAAGGGTCAAAAGTGATTGGAAGGCAATTAACACCCATTCCACGCCCACCATTTCCCCAAAAACACATCCAATAAAAATTTTGAGATAGTCATTTTGTTCTATGTAGTTGATTTCCAGATAGAAATTATGCTTTTGAGGAGGACACTCCCCCCACAGCCCTCAGGGCACGGGTTGTAAGTTATGCCCTGGGGGCCTATAAGATTTTTATAGAAAGCTTTGTCGTAGAAACTTCAAAAAGGCTTATTCGATCAGAATTTCAAAGGGCTGGTGCCCTTCTTAATAATCAAAAGAGTAGGAACCCTTCTCTAATTCGTGACGGGCACCATTGCTGCCATCTATAACCAATCTAACTGTGCAAGATCACGTGTCTCTTTCTAGACCTGTTTGATAGTAATATTGTTTGATTGTTGTATGGTTTGATTTTGTTTCTTAGTTCTGTTTGTTGATGGTTATATGGTTTGATGGTTATATTGTTTGATGGTTATATGGTTTGATGTTGTTTCATAGTTCTTTTCTGTTTGTTGGTCAACTTGTTTGATGTTTCTATACCTTTTACTCCGAACAAAAGTTTGCATCATTGTCAGATAAGAGCGTCTATGGTTATGAGTGTTGTTTCATGGTTCTGTTTGTTGATGGTTATATGATTTGATGGCTATATTGTTTGATGGTTATATGATTTGATGTTGTTTCATAGTTCTGTTCTGTTTGTTGGTCAAATTGTTTGATGTTTCTAAGCCTAATGGATACAGACATAAGTTTACATCATTGTCAGATAAGAGCGTCTAACGGGAACTGGATCACGTGTCTCTTTCTAGGCCACTAAGAGGAGTCGGAAACACTAAGGGGACAAGATAATTGACACCATTTTCTAGGTTAAAGGATTTACGTAAGGTTTCTCTTACATCGCAATTCAACCTTGAGATTTTGTTTATAATGAACATGCTTTGCGATTAAAATAACATATCGTTTCATGACACAATGGAACAAACATCAAATATTATGGCCTTAGAAGTTTTAGCTGCACATATTTACAATATGGGTTCTGTTTAGTAAACTGTCTTTGGTTTTTTCCAAATAAAATCATTTTTTGTAGTCCCCCACCCCCTCCAGTATATTCAAATTCAGGGTACACCCCCCCCCAAAAAAAAAACAAAAACAAAAAATCTTTATACTTTGTTTCAAATGTACTCTTTTTTCCACAACGTGAACCCCATACTCCCCCTCCTCCCAGCATTCGGCACCATTCATTTCGTTCAATTGAACTTATTACTCAAAATTGTCTTTTCTACTTGATGTGTTTAAAAATCCCAGAATCTTCACACTTGCAATTTAAACAAAAACTGTGTGAGAATCTCCAACAAGAGGGGAGATTTTGTAAACAACCTTCGCGCGTGTCAGGTTAGGAAATTAACAAAAACAAGGATGTTCGCTAGAAATTGAAAGGATTAAGGCTACAGGCTTTGCGTAATTCTAGACGATCTGAAAAAGGGGCAAATTATTTGCAAAATTAAAAGAGATAATTTTAGGACATGGAAATTGTGTAAAAGGCGGTTGCTAACAGCCATTTAGAGTGCACATTATTCCTTTTTTCTAGCTTCCTTTCGATAAAGTTTCTTTTATATTTTCAGGGGGAGAGTGTGAAAACTATGGTTTTTAACTCTGATAGTATTAGGCTAGAAAGCAAAGTCTTTAGGAGTTGCATGAAGACTATATTAAGTGTAAATTGGCTAGCATTTTTACCTCTGATCGCAAATTTTAGGCCTATTTGCTGGGTTAACAATCTTTTTCTATTTAATCTAAAGCCTATATCTAAATACCCTCTTTTTCTTGAGCTTATAGCATTTCGAAAGTTATGCTATAGTTTTGTAGCCTACGGAACTATCTAAAATTGACAATTTACCCCCCACAATCCCCAGTTTTTTATTAACCCTGGTTTTTAGAAAATTAATTTCTATAATATTTACAGGACTATATGCTATATTAGGTTTTTTTTGTGTCATTTCTGTTCTATAGACTTTTCTGAACGAAACACGGTACTTCTGCATTATACGATACACACGAAAGAAGTCAAGTTTGCTTAATGCTAATGCAATAAAATATAATAGTTTAGAAACAAATTTGGTCAATATATCTGCACATTAGGGTGGATGGGTAAAGCTTAGCATATATTAAATACATATAACCTGGAAATTGATTTTCTAACATCGATATCGAAGAGGGAGGAGTTAGGTTTTCCACTCCAAATTGTTCAATCCTACTATGGTTAAGAAAGTTCCTTTTTAGGGCAAAGGAGTTGCGCATCGAATTTTGAAATCGGGCGCTTTTTTCCTATGTATGGGACCCCTCCATTAAGGTGGGTAGAGTTATTCCATGAAAACTAAACTTTCTTTTTTTTAAGGACAATTTTGAGCAATGTCCCCCACCTGACAAGAAGGCTAGAACCATTGATAAAACCCATGTGAGGGCATCAGTTGTCCAGTATGGCCGTTGGCAAAGACCTTCAGATCAGTATACCCCGCATATACATGGCTCTGACATTGCTGGTCCATCCACCATCTATCAAGCGTTCCCAAGGCCTTCAAGACCAACACCCTCTATACATGGTGAGAATGTGCCTCCTTCAGTCCTCAACATGAAAGCTACAAATCATAATATAAGTTTTGAAATTTTTTTTCCGCTAATGAATTTTTTTCTCAAAAGGAAATCAATTGCTCTCCTTTTGAGCTATTTGATTATCGAATCATGTCAAGTGCACGCATCAGACCTGCTAAATTCTCGTGAATTAGGTTAGCGAAGCCAAAAAAGGCCCTATATTCCGATCAAAATTTACAATAGTAATTACCAAAATCCATTGCGATGTTGTTTCTCGAGTAAAAACTGTTTTATTTATGAATGGCTCATCTTGCCTCTACAGACATCATAAAAACAACTTTCTATCAGAATGAGCTGTGTACCATGACAGGAGATGGCCTGAAAGGGATAGGCTATCAAGTAAAGACCCCGGTTTTTTTCCAAAAACAGATAAAGAGTAGTAATATGGAAATTTTAGAGTTTGTTTGAACAAAATCAAAACCTACTATGTCTCGTTTAGATTGTAAATATGTTATATCACTATGAAATAATTGGAGTGGCTATTAAATTGGAATTTTCAGGATATATAGAGTGGGGAACAGTGAATTAACCAAATGGTACTATGTGCATACAGATAGTTATACTCCTTCTGCTACTACTACTACTGCTACCACTACTGCTACTAAGGGTGCTTTTTAAGTACATGTTTTAAATAACATGAAAATAATAATCCAATTTTAAAAACGGGTTGATTTAGACACTTTGAAAAAAAGCTATTTTCTTTATAGGCTACTTTGGTTCCATATGCACTGTCCCCCCCCCCACCACCTGAAAAAACAAGTCACGAACTATGTGTTCACATTAATGCGCCAATGGAATTTCGTGACAATCAGGACACTGAAATATCAGCTATCCACAAACAAGGTCTCGATCGATATGGTAAATCCTTGCGTTATGGCGATGACAGTGTTAACATAGACGAAATACCTTCTGATATTGACAATTTATTGAGTAATTATTTAGATTTAGACGATATTACACTTGAACAAGGCAATGCAGTTAGTTCAGAGGGTGACTTACCGTGGCTAAGCCCGAATACTATACAAATTTTAGACAATTTTACCAATGAGTTAAGTTAGAACCCTCCCCCACTGATTTAATGAATACAGTCCCTATTCGATCAAATTTAATTGAAGAACAAATAGCTTGGGCAGATTTTCACAGCCCTAATACACTAGAGGGTATGCTAAGTGAAGTGGGAGATTTTAATGCACAGGTCCGTCCTATTGTTGAACAAAGCGGGGGTGGAGGGGTTGGTGATGATAATTTACAAGAGGAGGAGGACGGTTCAGCTAATAAACAAGGGGGAGGGGTAATGATATACAGTTTTCGTCCCTACCAGAATTTCAACAATAGAATTCGATATTGAATACAATAGCTGTTTTTACTGCAACTTTTGGGAATCTGTTTAACACACTTATGGGTGGAAATTTTATAACCGATCCCATTTTTATTGTTCAGAAATATGTAGAGAAAATTCGTGCACTTCTTGAGTATCAAATTCAGTTGTGGGGGGTAGGGACTCCATTGAGGCTTCAATTGTTTTAAAAATATTTTATTTAAATGAGGGTCATAGTGAAGTGTACGACCACTATGTACACACCGAGATGTTGGTGGTCTATCCTCATTTGGAGAATTACGAGACAGTCTTTATGCAATAGATTGTCACTATTATCACTCATCTCAAAAATTATAATGAAAATGGTAGTGGTTCCGTAGTTTTATTTATTGAAAATTTAAGTGTAAATATATATAAATTCAAAAAAGATTTAATTTTAAGAGGAGGGGCGGGGAGAGGGATACAGTTTTAAAATATAATTCTAATTTAGAAGAATGCAAGGACGTTCAACAAATCTGTTTCGAAACAGGCCAAAAATGTTTCTTGTACGCTTTCCTCATTTCAGCTTTCGAACCTCTAGCACGTGACGCTACAATGAAAAAAATTGGACTACTGGGCCGTGCATGGGAAGGAGCGGTCTGATTTTCCCACAGTAAATTTATCTTGTCTAGTGGGAAAATTTCCAGTAACACTCAGGTCGACTGATATTTTTGAGCGGGCCAACGCCCATTTAAATATCGGTGTTACTGTGCTCCAATACGAAACAGAATTTGAAGGGGGAGTGCCTTCTAATGAAAAAGGTGTAATATTCCCAGTAAGGGGCCTGTCGATTGAATCGGTGAAACATTGGGTTTGGTTGTTTTATACACCGCCTAGTGAACCCAATTGAACTGGCCATTTCAATCCTATTACGGACATTAGTAGAGTGTTGGGGGTGGGTAAAAAGGGGTGCGGTACACGATACTACTGCCCAACATACCTGTCTGGATTTTGGACTGAATTAAAGTTACAAAATCACATGAAGCATTGTAGGCGTCACGGATATCAATCGGTGGAAACGGTTTCGGGTGACAGGGCCGTCTTGACATTTGAAAAATTTTCAGAATTCTCCCCTGCAAAGCAATAACATAAGTTTGGACTGTGAAGCTAAGCTAGTGGATGTGAACAACCCCAAATTTCCGAATCTAATCAAAGAACATCAACCAATAGCAGTTTCACATGCCCACGCACAAAGAGACAGTTCTAACACTATGCAATTGTTAGAAATAGTCGAAACAATGGACGAGAATGAGTGAATGATCAAGGCATTGACTAAATTAATTGTCACTGCAAATGGAGCTATTTCCCGTTTGAAAAATACTCACTACCCGATGTTATTGTCAGCAGAGGATTGCCTGGCTATTAAAAATCAGACAATATGCTGGGTTTGTAAGGGGAATTTGAAGAGGGGACTAAGGGGAAAGGGAATAGGGGGAAAAGAGAGGGGAGGGGAAAGTCAAGGATCATAATCACTTGCGACAAGAAATATCGTCAGGGGGTAGTAATTTTCGAGGTATAGCACACCAATCGTGCAATGTCAATGTAAGCAAGCAGTTTTCTACACCGGTTTTCATTCACAATTCAAATTATGATTTGAAATTTATTTTACCGGCTTTGGCAGGTATGCACAGGGAGGGAGGGAGAGCAGATAGTCTATGGGTAAATAGCTCATTTACCTACAATATTATCCCCAAATCTGCTGAGAAGCTGGTACTTTTAGAGTTGTAATGGTAGGCAGTGGATAATGAACATACGTGCTGGAATAAAATCCGGTTTTTATATTTATATATTTTCTTCCCCAAGGCTTTGAGTCAACTCATTCAGGTGCAGAAAAGCGACAATTTTGATAGTTTTCCACTGCTTAAACAGTGCTTTCCAGACAGTGAAATGTATGACTTACTGACCTATAAAGGCATATATGCATATGACTGTTACTGCTCTGGCGCACGGTTAAGAGAGGAGAAACTACCTTCCATTGAAGCATTCTATAATTTACTTACCAATACTGAATGCACTGCCAAAGAATATGAATTTGCCAAAAGGGTATGGGATAAGGGTAATTGTAAAAATGATTGGGATTATTGTAGAATGCACTTGGCCAGGGATGTGGTAACACTTTTAGATATTGTCTGTAAAAACACAGATCAAATTTATTCAGAGTTTGGGCTAGATATTAGCTATTATTTTTCCACTCCTCATTTTGTAATAGACTTAATTCTAAAAATTAGTAGGGTGGAAATAGGGTTGATCACTGATGTGGATCAACACCTTTTTGTAGAAATATCGATGAGGGGTGAGTATGTTTTTCACGGGGATTGCGTTCTAACAACGGATCCAACTGGAAAAGAAACCGGTGTAAACTCTAATGCAGTTTTTCTTAACATGAGCTCATTGCACCCCTCGGCAATGTCTCACTACTGTTTACCATGGGGCAATTATAAATGGCTTGAAAATCCTTGTGACATCCCCGACATTTAAACCGTTGAGGAAAATGGTCCACAAGGATGGTTCTTTGAAATTGACTTGCACATACCATTGGAACTTCACGATACAGTAAAATATTTTGTATTTCCCTGCGTGAATAGACCTGTGACCAGGGACTCGTTAAGCCCATACAATCGGTCTTTGGTCGAGGATGTGGGCATGAACTGGACCCCCTACAAGAAGAAATTAATTTCAGATCTGGACCCTAAACAGAATATTGTTGTTCACCATGTGCTTTTGAGATGGATGGTGAGCAATGGCTTCAGGGTCACAAAAATACACAGGGCCCTGCAATTCAATCAGAAACCCTACTTGAAAGCGTTTATTGACACCTTTGTCAGTAAACGTTCACAGGCAAAAAGTGAAGTTGAAAAAGAAATGTATAAACCTATTTTAAATTCAGCTTTTGGAACAATCTGTGAAAGAATACGAAAAAGATCACGTTGTGACGCCCTAACATTCCCCAAAGAATGTGCACGAATTATTACCGATCCCAATTTTACAACATTCACGAGCATAGAGCCGAATATGGTTCTTCTACACAGAAAAAAGAGAAATGTTGTACTGAACAAGAATATAGTGGGGGACAATTCAGTACTGGAAATTTCCAAAAAACTCGTGTTGTCGTTCTTTTACAATGTGTGCAAGGTACAATGGGCAAGGGAGGGGGAGGTTCAAGTTTACCATGGGGACACATATTCTCTGTTGTTAAAAGTTAAAACCGGGGATTTATTAAATGATTTAGAAAATGGGGTGCACATCAGTTCGCGGATGGACTACACTAACTGGAATGAGTCCCTTTACCCTGAGTTGGTAAAACGCCAGGCCGTCAATCAATTATCAATGTTAAAATCAGAGACGGTGAGTGATCTAATATCCAATGGGGTGTTCCCCGGTCCTAAAGTTTATTGTGTGGAAACACACTACAAGGATGTAAAGCAGGCATGCAAAGGGTGCCAACACACTTTGTAAAAGATAATTTCGACATGAGTGTCTAGAGAAAGTGTGTAGATAGTTGTCTAGTGTCAAGAGTGAAAGTGATAGCATTTCGCTCTCTACAGTATAGGAACTATACTCTTAGAGTGGAAAAAATGCCATGTCATTGATATCCGATAAGGTCTATGTGCTCGAGAATGGTGTAACAGTACTCATCCACGGCCACTATCGAATTTCAGATCGAGTTGAATGTATGGACTACCGAAACCAACTCGGTCTGGATAAGTTAACTTGAAAACCTCAAATAGTATAAACATGAGGGGTGGGGGGCAACATCATTTTGCAGCTGCGGCTATTGTATACAGTTTTTCCGCGCGGTCCTGGGGGGTAAGGGGTCCCGCCCCCGGCCAACCTTCGGCCTGCTGCCCCGCGGGGGTGGGGGGATTCTCATTTTTTAAATTCTTAGTCTAGAAATTTGTTCAACTGTGCTGCTATTGTTCAACGTGTATTTTAAGTAGTTTTTTTCTCAATGAGTGAAAAATAGTGTGTGCTATTGTGTGTGCTGTTCGTGTTGTTTTTATGAAAATAAATGAAAAATATTGTTGGTGATGTTGCTATTGTTGTACAAATAGTGTGTACTATTTTAAGTTGTTTTTGTCAATAAAGAAAAAAAATATGTTTTTCTTGTTCTTGTTGTTGAATACATAGATCTATGTGAAAATTATTATTTATTCATTAGACAAGTATGTTTTACAGTTAGCTGTAATCTGACTGTTGTCAACAGCAGTATGTATCAATTTAAAACACCATTCAGGTCGTTTCTGTGTGGTCCGTCAATGTCTGGGAAAATGACACTTTTAGCTAAAATAATTAAAAATTGTAATAAAATGTTTTTGGAAAAACCAAAGAAAATTTACTATTGCTATAGTATTTGGCAAGAATCCTACGATCAAATAAAAGCTATTGCCACTGCCACGTCCATGCCAATACAATTCATACGGGGACTGTTTTCAATACTACTGAGCCAAACTCATGGCCGATTATGGGTAATTTAGCTGAATCAATTGAACAGTTCTCACAGGAAATGCTACAACTGTTTACCGTTCGCTCTCATCATGAACACATTTCCATTACCCTAGTTCTACACAATCTGTTTTATCAGAGCAAATTTATGAGAACCCTTGCTTTGAAGTGCACCATCTATATTATTTACCGAGTTGTTCGTGATTCTAGCTCGCTAATGACTCCCAATAAGCAAATATATCCAGGTGCTCCCAAATTTCTACTTTCAGCGTACAGTCAGGCGACAAATAAGCCCTATGGGTATATTTTGCTAGATCTTAATCAGAATACACCCAAGGATCTACGTGTAGTCACAGATATTTTTGACAAGGAAATTACTGTATATCTTCCAGTGAACAGTAGAAAAGTCTATTAGTTGCCATTATGACATTGAAGAAACTACACAAAAATAGACATTTATTTTCCGTTCTAGGCACTTCAAAATCTCCACTCAGGAAGGCTATACTCAAACATGGTGTTGACAAAGAATTTATTCATCTAATATCTGAACTTTGTTTAAATTTAACTGACGGCAATGTACACTTGCCAGAAGGTGTTAGACAACAGACAAAGCAACATTGTTCCACTGTACGTGCCTTGGCTTGCAAAAACAAAGGAAAAAAATTTAAAAGAAAACATCTTCTTCAAGCTGGTGGTAGCTTTCTTACACTTTTACCGCCAATAATCGCAAGACTTGTAAACAGATTTCTCTAGATGGCTAAACCCAATAAATTGACTCCAATAGAACTTGTCCTCCCACCCGTGGAACACTTTGAAGACAATCTAAGCAAATTCATTAATGATGAAAATATTGCCGATGATAAAAAGCTAGTTTTACTTCAAGATGCATTGTGTCGTGTGGACAAACATAGACCTTATCGTGAGAGACCCGTCACCGTTGCCGTCACAGATCCCCCTAAACAGGAAACATCTCCTCAAGATTCTGCAGCATTGCAATCAAAGAAGAAGAAATTGAATTCCGTAGTGACATCAATTGGAAACCTATTGCCAGTGACCTATCGAGAACAGAGTAAAAGAGTATTAACATATCTCATGTTGGAAAGTGATAATGATTATCAAGTTCAAGTCGATAGCACTGGGAAACGAATTATAATTTAGGAAAACAGTTATAATCTACTTGATTTAATTTGTGATATGGTTACGAATTGTAAAGGACTTTTATCATTTCACAATAATCTATACATCTTTCTAAATGCATCAAACTTCCCCAAAGGTTTAATTGGCAATAAGCAAATTCTAAAGAAATTAAGAGAATATAGTAGAGGTGTTAGTCCTCTAACAACGCCAACACCATTTAAAAAATAAGAAGAAGAAGATTTAATTCAATCTTGGAAAATACTAGCACTCCTAGCAGCAGCAATGATTTGATAACACCAGTGACGACGGCTAGACAAAAGCGAAGACGTATTGATTCACCCTAGGTGTGCAAAAGGGGAGTGGACATTACACTACGTGTTTATGTTCAAAATGGATGAAGTTTAAAAACATGTCTATGAAAATATTGGTGAAGTGGGAAGTCTAAGTTCCCCCACAACGCTTTCTAAAGTTGCCTCTGACATAGGTGGCAGCACATTAGAAATGCAAAAGAGTATCTAGAAAATGAACCGAGTTACACACTACATCGGAATCGCAGGCTTCGTGGCAAATAGTATCGACAAACTAAAGCCTTTTTCCCTCTGCATATAATGCAAACTGATCGTTTAATTTTAGATGCGATTCAACGGCGTCACAATACATCCTACAAATATATTCTAGTGGCAACCAGTGTCTTTAGTCGCTATGCATATGCCATTCAAGTACGATCAAGGAGAGGCGCTGAAGTTGCTCATGCTTTAGAAAGTATTCTTGAGCAAGATTGCTATAGAAAAATTCAATCGGATCGCGGTAGCGAATTTGTTAATACTCATTTGCAAAAGGTTCTATTGAAATATAATACAAAGCCATATCATAGTCACAGTCCGATAAAGGCTGCATTTGCTGAACGATTGATAAGAACGATTCGTCTATTAATTTCAAGATATTGCACGCTGAAAAACACTGCTGCTTTTATTCATGATTTAGATAAAATCATGCAAATATATAACCAACGACCACATCGATCCCTATCCAATGCTAGCACTCGGGAAGTTGATTGCAGTGAAAAAACATTTGATGGTTTTCTAAAGCAATATTCCAGTTAAAAAAAACTGTGAAAAAGAAATTAAATGTTGGCGATACTGTTCGAATTAATAGAACCACCAATATTTTTGAAAAGCACTGAACTTTTTAAAGTGCATAAAATCCTAGACACTGAACCCACGAAGTATCAGCTGCGAGATACCAAAGATGATGAGAATCTCGGCGGTTTTTATGAATATGAACTACAAAAAGCTAGAAACAGTAGTGAAATTTATCAAATTGAAAAGATATTAAAGAGTCGTACTCGCAGAGGCAAGAGACAGTTGCTTGTTCGTTGGCTAGGATACGAATTTGATCTTGATTCTTTGGTTGCAGTTGAAGACATTAACAATGCCCAATGATTTCTATGTGACATTCTTGTCCAACGTTTCCGATCCTCTCTACAACGATTTGAATAGAACAAGTGATTTTCGGACGAAACTCTCCCCCACCATCAAATTCGACGGTGCGTATGAAGTGGGTCTTGTTGACTGTATTCTCAAAAACACATAGGACATCCTGAGAAAAGATCGCAAATATGATATATAAATTAGACCCTACGATTGGCTGCCAACCCCAGGTGATGAAGAACAAATTCAAAAGATCAATTGGATGAATTATCCGTATATTGAATTACCCTACAAAGAACTCACCTGTGTAAATTATTTATGTCGTTCTACCAATAAAAGAATTTCCGCTCGTAAAAAAGGAGCCTTTCATTTCAACTATTCAAAGGAGGAGGGCAAGACTACATTATTTCACCCATTGCCGATAAAAAGGTTATTCTCAATAAAAATCTAAAAGATGTTCTTGGCTTTAAGCTCAATATAATCAATGGTAAAAGTGCTGGAAACACTAATTTTATTTTTGCTGACTACCCACCTGCCTTCTCCCCAGACACTAGTATATTTCTCTACGCTTCATTTGTGAAACATCCAGAGTTTGCAATAGCAATGTCCACTCCTATGAGTTCTTGAAAGAAAAACCAATCAAGAACATATTCACCATTACAATATAAACCATCTTCAGTATATCCCCGTAAACACTTCCTATTTGGTGCTCTGCCAGTTTATACTAAGAACTGAATTAGGTGATCCCCTAGCAATATCAAAAGGTTTGGCTGTGATTATATGCCATTTTTGACCCATCGTAGTTGGTGTTCAAAAAACAAACAAGATGGCAAATAGAAAAGTGGTATTTGTTTGTCCTGATATTGACTGCTATGTTAATACTCTTGGCCCTAGACAACTGGGCAATGGAATGGACTATTACAAAGGTCGCTCATCAATGTCTGGCTAAGGTCTTGGCAGTTGGTTTGCTAAGCTCTTTTGCTCTGCACTACCTCTGGCTAGAATATTTATTGTACCGGCTGCGATAGATTTTTCATCCTCTACACTATACGATTGGAACTCTGGCAAGGATTTTAAAAAAGTGCTTCGGAAAATCTTAGGTCCAGTGCGCGAACCCTTTGCAAACAATTGAAATCTCAACAGAATAGAAAAGGTTTTAAAAGGTCAAGAAACAGTGCACCACTCATCAGTCTCTACTCAGGTTAGAAACGAAAGACATCACCCATGTCAAAGAAAAGAAGGAAAAAGACGACACGCACAGTAAACAGTAGAAGAAGCCCCAGGAAGAGAATTGTTATATCGAAACTGGATTTCTTTTCATAGATGGCATATCTACCGCATAAGGATTCCCAACCTTCAATCTCTTCATCTTCAAATCTATTCGATGCAGAAAATGTTGATGTGAGTGTAAAACATGAATACTATGAACAATTTCATCCACAACAACCCCTCTCCGATAATATCCACTTTCAAATTTATTCCAATGAAGACTACTTTATGGACATGTCTTCGATATTAATAGATTTGCAAATGAAAGTCCTGAAATCCGACAATATATTGCCGATTCTTGCTGATGGAATATCCTATGAAAATTGTATATTACATATTTTATTTCGTCAAATTAGTGTCTACATGAATGACACACTGGTGAGCACAAGCAACAATCTCTCAAATTATACAAGCTATATTCAATTCATGCTGATGACACCCAAATCATACAAGGAATTAAGAAGTACCTCCAATTGATATGAATATATTACTAATACTGATAATACAGATGCACTTAAAAATGCTACAATTAGTGAATTACATCTAGTTGTAAAAATATATCATGAAAAATTTAATATACCTCAATAGTTATCACAAAATATTAAAGTGGATATAAAATTGACTCTTGCTCCATCCGATTTCATTTTACGAAAGGAACTTCCTGGTCATCCTGATGTAAATCTTTCTCTCACCTTGGCAATACTACATTTACGGAAGCAGCAGGTTATGAGTTCTGTTGCTTTGGCAGTGGAAAAACTGAGAGCTAGTGGAAATATTATTAAACTACTTGTTCCTCATACAATCACCAATCAACTTCATATTGCCACAGGCGCACGCACCTTCACCGACACATCCTTTATCAATGGCGAAATTCCATCAAAATTAGTATTGGCATTTGTAAAAAGTGCTAGTGCAATAGGATCGTGGACTGGATGCCCACATAAATTTGAAATGTTTGGACTTTCATCTCTTGTCTGCAAAGTAAATGGAACCTTCCTCTACAATTTATCTTTTGATAAATCCTATAGGACTTTGTATGAGTTGACAATGCAAACCCTAGATCATGATTCACAACTAATTGAAAATGGTATAACCGTAGAAATGTTCGCTAAAACATATGGTATCATTTTACTAGACCTGTCTGGCACTCAGGATATGAGTATAGTACGAACGGGGAGTGTGCGTTTAGAGGGTACATTTGCCGACACATTAGCTGAGAGTATTGCACTAATCTAGCTAAATCAATTTGAAACCTATTGGAAAATCACTCCCGAATGCAGTGTTCTACTAGACCTTGCACCATGAACCCCAGTCAAATAATCAGCGTATTTAATATGGACACTTACATGTCCAAATACAGATCCTATTGTCTGCTATCGGACTTTCTTGGAAAAATTCAAAGTGCGAACAATACCCTAAACATTGTTAATAGCAGTCCGTCGACTGTGAATACTTGCCATTGGTTGTGCATTTTTCAAACAATGAAGACGATTGAATTTTTAGATCCTCTCGGCCTACCCTATACATTCTACACTCTACAGATCAGCAACTATATTGAGAGCAGTGGGAAAACTATTATTCAAATTCGGAAGAGAGTACAGGATCTGACGACTAAAAGTTGTGGTTTCCATGCGCTACTGTATTTCGTGTCCAGATGTCGCGGCTATCCTTGCAAGCAGTTTCTCAACATTTATGTAGACAATCCACGTCTGAACGTCTTTATGTTGGAAAATATCTTCTCAGACCTGTATAACATTGATTTTAGTGCCCTTTGAGTAAAGTGCTTAAAAATATCTGTGAATTTGTTTATTAATAAAGAAAAAATGCACACAACAATGTCTTTATTCTTCACTTTAGATTTGTTCTTCGGTGTATAGGCAACTGTCGAGAACCACTAATGTTGGTAGATCATTTGAATTCACTGTATATTGATCTTGGTTGGCTGCAAAGTCAGGGTTACATTTTCTACAGTAAAATGTAACTTCACTCTTGTCGTATCTCTTTGTGAAGTCAATGATACTATTTGCATTCACAGTGTGAAATTCACGCGTTTCAATCTGTGTATTTGAAGCAATATCACATACAGTGTTTTCAAATAATGAATCACTTTCGATAACTGCCAAATAAAAATCACTAGGTTTATAGTCATAATAGGCAGTGTCGTCACAACGATGACGTAGAAACCAAATTGTCATGTTACCCCAACAGTTGAATCGTGGACCTGATTCTTCCTCCCAAAATAATTTAAATCCACGACGATACCAACCTCGTAGAAATAAACTAAAATCACGTTTGGGGTTTTTTCCAATCATACCTCAGAAGTATTCTCCCTCTGATCACATTTGTCATAGTGGCAACTGGAGCACAGATGTCCTCTAGAGTGAGAGTCACAAATCTCTTCAAGACATGAATTGCAGTCTTTAATTTGTACTGCATATCCTCTATGTAATTTACAGGGATTGCATAATTTGCACTTTTCATTATACTCATCAATAATTGTACAACTCTCACATGATGACCAACTACCAGGAGTGTACATGCATAGTGGACACGTATAGAACATTTTTGGTTTCCATTGTCAACTCTCTCACAGCTAAAAAGAAACTGATCCACGTTCGATAAATTCAGAGATGAATGGGAGAGAAGTAACTCTGTGACGTTACATAACCTCTTTCGAAGGGGGGAGCCATCTACATAGAATCTATGGCAATGTTTTCAAAAGTATATCCACGATGTTATTCTGCTTTGTTTCAATTAATATATCAATAAATTGAGTAAAAGCATTTGATTCACGTCGTAAAAGCTTCATACAATAGTCCAATGGGGTAGAATCAGTTTTCATTATATTGTCAAGTGTTCCCTGTGAGAATATCTTCCGTTGAAGGGATAACTCGAGAAAATCGTCATCCAGTATCAAATGTTTTTTCCATAATCACAAGATTTGACCTAATTCTCTCTTTCTCAAATTTATTCATTTTTCAATCCTATCACTCTCACTGCTGACTCTAGACTAACCATGATTCGTTCTACTTTAAGAATATTCGATAACCTAACAAAAGGAAAGGGGACATTTTCGATTTCGAAAAAATTTTATTGAGCGGTTATAATTACAACAATAATATACATTACACATGTACAATTAGCGATATAACTTACTGTCATCTATATGCTTCACTATTGCATTAGAGCACTTGGAAGCCTATTCCAATGTGCTATATCAACTTTTGCAGCGAAGCATAATTGGTCCTCCACTTTATATTTTCTCAAAGATAACACATATCTTGCATATACTTCATCCCATTCAAGACAAAGCCGTGATCCTCTTGTGATTTCTACCATAATGTTTGGTACTCTTGTATCATTGCTACCAACTCCACTATCAACTTCTAATAGTGTAAACATTCCACTCATTATTGTAAATATATTTCAATGAATAAAGTCAAACTGTTCTCAATCCTTGAACTCTATTCTCACACTAATAACAACTATAGCAAAAATCCTTCCTTATATTTACTGCAATCTTGTCCCGTTCGTATTTCTGACTCCTATTATTTGCCTAGAAAGAGAAACGTGATTTTGTTCCCGTTAGACGCTCTTATCTGACAATAATGTAAACTTAGCTTCGGAGTAATAGGCTTAGAAACATCAAACAAGTTGACCAACAAACAGAACCGAACTATGAAAAAACATCAAATCATATAACCATCAAGCCATATAACCATCAACAAATAGACCATGAAACAACGCTCATAACCATAGACTCTCTTATCTGGCAATAATGTAAGCTTCTGTTCGGACTAATAGGCATAGAAACATCAAAAAAATTGACCAACAAACAGAACAGAACTATGAAACAACATCAAATCATCTAACCATCAAACAATATAACTATAAAACCATATAACCATCAACAAATAGAATTAAGAAACAACACCAAACCATATAACCATCAAAACAATATAACCATCAAACAGGACTAGAAAGAGACACGTGGTCTTGTACAGTTATATTGGTTATAGATGGCAGCAATGGTGCCCGTCACGAATTAGAGAAGGGTTCCTACTCAAAAGTGATTGGAGGGCAACTAACCCCCCTCTCACGCCAACCTTTTCCCCAAACACATCCAATCAAAATTTTGAGATAGCCATTTTGTTCAACGTAGTTAAAAAAT
>JAQQPU010006007.1:5523-16159 GCA_029168905.1 Artemia sp. Kazakhstan ARC1039 | reverse complement strand
CCCCCCCCCCCCCTTCACAGCCCTCAGGGCAAGGGGTGTAAGTTATACCCTGGGGTATATAATGTTTTCATAGAAAACGTTGTCGTAGAAACTTAAAAAGGGCTCATTCGATTGGAAATTTAAATGACCAGTGCCCTTTTTAATAGTCAAAAGTTATTAAAAGGCAATTAACACCCCTTCCATGCCCTCCATTTCCCCAAACACATCCAATAAAAATTTTGAGATAGCCATTTTGTTCAACGTAGTTGAAAGTTCTGGAAATTATTTCGTCGAGCAGGGCACTCCCTCCACAGTCTTTAAGGCAAGGGTTATAAGTTATGCCCTGGGACATATATGGTTCTTATGGAAGTAATGCTCGTATAAACTTCAGAGAGGGCTCATTTGATTAGAAATTGCAAGTTCTAGTACACTTTTTAAGCGTCAAAAGATATCGGAAGGTGACCAGCCCCCCGCACCTTTTTTTACCAAATGCATCCGATAAAAATTTTGAGATAGCTATTGTGTTAAATATAGTTCACAGATCATATAACAAAAACTTCGGTGTCGAAACAACCCCCCAGGGCCCGGGGGCAGGCGTTGTAGGTTACGCCCTGGGGGCATATATGTTTCTTATGGAAGGGATGCTAATCCCTTCAAACTTCAAAGAGAGCTCATTTGATTGAAAACTGAAAGTTCTAGTTCACTGTTTAAGAGACAAACTAAATTGGAGGGCACCTAGCCCCCTCCATGCCTGTTTTCCTCAAACCCATCCGATACGAAATTTGAGATAGCCATTTTATAAAGATAGTTTGTAGACCACATAACAAAAACTCCGTGTCGGACAGAGCCCCCCAGGGCCCGAGCGCAGGCTTTGTAAGTTATGCCCTGGGGGAATTTGTGGTTCTTATGGAAGGGATGCTCGTAAAAATTCCAGAGAGGGCTCATTTGATTGGAAATTGAAAGTTCTAGTTCAGTTTTTGAGAGTCGAAACAGATTGGAGGGCAACTAGCCCCCCCCCCCCCCACGCCCCTTTTTTCCCAAATGTATCCGATGAAAATTTTGAGATAGCTATTAAGTTAAAAATTGTTCAAAAGTCAGATAACAAAAACTCAGGTGTCGAGACAACCCTCCAGGGCCCAGAGGCAAGCCTTATAATTTATGCCCCGGGGCATATATGGTTCTTATGAAAGGGATGCTCGTATAAACTTCAGAAGGGGCTTTTTTGACTGGAAATTAAAAGTTCGAGCACATTTTTGGACAGTCAAAAGAGATCCAAGGGCAACTACCCCCCCCCCCCCCCAAGCCTTCTTTTCCCAAACCCATCTGATGAAAATTTTGAGATAGATATTTTGTTAAAAATAGTTCAAAGGTTGGATAAGAAAAACTCTGGTTTCAATACAACCCCCCAGGACCCGGGGAAAGGCGTTCTAAGTTATGCCCTAAAGGCACATATGGCTCTTATGAAAGGGGTGCTTGTATAAACTTCATAAAGTGCTTATTTGATTTGAAATTGAAAGTTCTAGGTCATTTTTTAAGAGTCAAGAGATTTAAGGGCAACTAGCCCCCCTCCCCACCACGCCCTTTTATTCCCAAGCCCATCCGCTATGAATTTTGAGATAGCTAGTTTTTTGAAAGTTGTTCAAAGATTAGATAACAAAAACTCCGATGTCAACACAACCCCCCAGGGCCCGGGGGGTAGATGTTATAAGTGTTGTCCTGGGGGCGTATATGGTTCTTATGAAATAGATGCTCGTATAAAATTCAGAGAGGGTTCATTTGATTGGAAATTTGTAATCTATGTCCTGGGGCCCTATATGGTCCTTATGAAAGGGATGCTTGTCTAAACTTCAGAGAGGGCTCATTTGAATGGAAATTAAAAGTTCTAGTTCATTTTCTCAGAGTAAAAAAAGATCGGAGGGAAACTAGCCCCTCCCACCCTCCACGCCTTTGGGTTTATCGGATGGATAAACCCATCTGATAAAAATTTGAGGTTATCATTTTGTTAAAAATAGTTCAAACATCAGACATTAAGGCTCCAGGGTCGACACAATCCCCCAGGGCCCAGGGACAGGCGTTGTATGGTTATACTCTGGGGGTATATGTTCTTATAGAAGGGATGCTCGTATAAACTTCAGAGGGGGCTCATTTGATTGAAAATAAGGAGTTCTAGTTCACTTTTATAAAATCAAAAGAAACCGAAGGGTAATTAGACCCCCCAAACCCTTTTTTCCCCAAACTCATCCGATGAAATTTTGAGATAGTCATTTTGTTAAAAATAGTTCAAACATCAGATAATAAAAACTCCGAGGTTGACACACACCCATTTTTTCACTTTGATATTGTTACTTTGATATCAGTTTTAATACTTTGAAGAACATTTGATTTTTTTAAGTTTGATTTTGAAATAAGGAATTTTTAAAAACTTGAAATTTTTTGCAATCAAAAACGAACAAATATTAATTAAGGAAAAACTTTCCGAAGAATAAGTTTTTCAAAGAAAAGTAAAGACCATTTTAAACTTAAGCTCATCAAATACAAATACCTGTTAAAATTCAAACTTGAAACGACCAAAAATTACTACTAAAGAATAAATGAATCCTTCAGCATCAAACAGCATTAAATTGAATATTTGATGTATAATGATATTAATTGTTGAAAGATACATCAGTTCAAGAGTTTATTTCACTCTAATTGATCTTTATTTTCAATGCTGTAAGAACTGGAAAACAAAATATTTGTAATATAATTCGTTTTCAGTGAAGCGCCAATGACGCAGTAGGCTTTTGATTTTTTTTTGCAGTTAAGGAATGGGGCAGTATGCAAACTCTTGTTTATAGTGAAACTATATTTGTCTTGAACAACTTTAGAAAGAACTAATAAATTAAACTGAATATTTGATGTATAACAATATTAATTGCTTAAAGCTCATCAGTTCCAAATTTTACTATAATTTTAATGTTTATTTTCAATAATAAGTACAAAAGATTATATTTGTAATAAAATCGGTTTTCAGTAAAGCGCCAATGACGCAGTAGGTTTTAGACTTTTACAGCGAGAGTAGGAGGCGATACCCAAACTCTTGTTTGTAGTGATTTTTGTTCGTTTCAAGTTTGATTTGCGCATTCAATTTAAGTCTCACTCGTTTTAAGATTTATTTATTCATTTACACTAATATCTATTGTATTTTCGTTTGCATTGATTGTTTATTTAATTTCTGTTCGTTTTAAGTTTCATTTATGCTTCAATAGCAGTTTTTTTTCATTTTAAGCTTGATATCCATATTCAATTTAAGCATTACTTGCTTTAAGATCTATTTATTCATTTATATTATTACTTGTTGTATGTTTTTGCTATGATTGTTTATTTAATTTCTCTTCGTTTTGGGCTTCATTTTTTCTTTAATAGTAATTTTTTGGTCGACAGACGAACAGAGATTAAAAAAAAAACATACATAGCCAACATCATGGCAAATAACATACAACAAGTAATAATATAAATGAATAAATAGATCTTAAAGTGAGTAATGCTTAGATTGAATATAAAAATCATGCTTAAAATTAAAAAAATACTTTGCTATTGAAGTATAAATGAAACTTAAAACGAAGAGAAATTAACTAAACAATACAATACAATACAATACAATACAAACATACAATAGATATTAATTTAAATGAATAAATAAATCTTAAAACAAGTAAAACTTAAATTTGCAAATGTGCGAATCAAGCTTGAACGAACAAAAATCACTAAAAACAAGAGTTTGGGTATCGCCTCCTTCTCTCACTTTAAAAGTCTAAAATCTTCTGCGTCATTGGCGCTTTATTGAAAACTATATGCGTCTTGAACAGTCTGGGAAAGTATAAACAGCATCAAATTGAATATTTGATGTATAATGATATTAATTGTTGAAAGATACATCAGTCCAAGAGTTTATTTCACTCTAATTTTATTTTTATTTTCAATGCTGTAAGAACTGGAAAACAAAATATTTGTAATATAATTCGTTTTCAGTGAAGCGCCAATGACGCAGTAGGGTTCTTTTTTTTACAGTTAAGGAAGGGGGCAGTATGCAAACTCTTGTTTGTAGTGAAACTATATTTGTCTTGAACAACTTTAGAAATAACTAATAAATTAAACTGAATATTTGATGTGTAACAATATTAATTGCTTAAAGCTCACCAGTTCAAAATTTTACTATAATTTTAATGTTTATTTTCAATAATAAGTACAAAAGAAAATATTTGTACTAAAATTGGTTTTCAGTAAAGCGCCAATGACGCAGTAGGTTTTAGACTTTTACAGCGAGAGAAGGAGGTGATATCCAAACTCTTGTTTGTAGTGATTTTTGTTCGTTTCAAGCTTGATTTTCACATTCAATTTAAGTTTCACTCGTTTTAAGATTTACTTATTCATTTGCATTAATATCTATTGTATTTTCATTTGCATTGATTGTTTATTTAATTTCTGTTCGTTTTAAGTTTCATTTATACTTCAATAGCATAATATTTTTTTTTCGTTTTAAGCTTGATTTTCATATTCAATCTAAGCATTACTCGCTTTAAGATCTATTTATTCATATATATTATTACTTGTTGTATGTTTTTGCTATGATTGTTTATTTAATTTCTCTTCGTTTTGGGCTTCATTTATTCTTTAATATTAATTTTTTGGTCGTTTTGAGTTTGAATTTTAACAGGTATTTTTATTTGCTGAGCTTAAGTTTAAAATGGCCTTTACTTTTCTTCGAAAAACTTATTTTTCAGAAAGTTTTTTTTTTAATTAATTACTATGAAAGAATAACTGAAACCTAAAACGAACAGAAACAAAAATGAATAATCAAGTCAAGTTTATAACAAACCAAAATTATCATAAATAAAAGTTTGGCTATCCCTTCCTCAAACTCTATACGCTAGAGTTTTTTTTTACTCTGAAGTAGCCAAAGTATTCTCTTTTTTTTTTGTCTTTTACATTGGGATCCTCTCCACTTGGCTCGAAAACTTACGGAAGTGAAATTCAAGCGGATTGGGAAAAAGGTGTTTTTCCTTTTTCATGGCGCCCTTTATTGGATGACCTCTGGCGACAAAACTAATATTTGTTTTAATACATCGGGATATTTAATTATGGAGGCATTAGCCTTTTTTCTATAGATAGCGAATTACTTACTAATATGATACTTTTTAAATAGAAAGATGCTGTAGACCTATTTTTAAGAGAAGAACAGTGAGTTTTTAGGCAGGATAGAACGTTTTGTCAAAATTTTCACCCTCTAGTCAAGAATTGAGAAATCCCCGAGTTATCAAACACCTTTAGTCCTCAGTTTTATAGATTATGAGCAAGCGTTCGATTCAGCTGATAGAAGAGCCTTAGAGAAGGTCCTATCCTTGTATGATTTATCAGGCAAATACATTAAAGTGATAAGTGCTATGTACGAAAATAACACTGCTGCGATTAAGGTAGGAAATGAGGTTAGCAGCTGGTTTCATATTAAATCAGGAGTTAAGGAGGGTTGTGTTCTATCCCTCTTTATACAGATCATTTTGATGGACTTTGTCTTAAGGAGCTCAGGAAAGGCAATGAGAGAACATGAAAACTAATGGAGAAGAAAAACTTTCATAGACTTAGATTATGCTGATGATGTAAGCATCCTAGATGAAAGTGTGAGCAAAAAAATGAGCTTTTAGGGGTTTCGCGAGTTCAGGGTGCTAAAATAGGCTTGAATATTAATTTTACAAAGACTAAGTCGCTAAGGCCAGGAATAAGCGAAGATGAAAAGGTGACCTTGGGTAACGAAAAGCTTAATCATGTGGACAGCATCACTAACCTTGGTAGTATTATTAGTACAGACGGTGGGAGCAGTGAAGATGTTAAAAGGAGAATAGCCAAGGCTCAGGGTGTTTTTTTCACAGCTGAAAAAAAGTTTGGAAGAATAGGAAGATAAATCCAAAAACAAAGCTTAGAATATTGGAAGCTACAGTGATGACAGTGGTCAAATATAGTTCTTAAGCACGGGCGCTCCGAAAAACGGACGAAGATTTCATAGATTTTTTCATGAAAAATTGCCTACGGACTGTTTTGTGTACCCAGCTGACTGACCGTATTTCAAACAGTAGGCTGTACGAAAACAGTGGTTCAATCCCGCTTTCTCGGGCTATAATGAGAGAAAGGTTGAGATGGCTAGGGCACGTTCTGAAGGATGACAGCCGAAGATTGTCCTCTTCGGCCAATCATCTAGGGCTAAACAGAAAGCAGATCGTCCGCTGTTGAGGTGGGAGGATGCCATAAAGAAAGATTTAAGGAAAATGGGAACTTCCCGGGAGGGTGTAATAAGGAAGGCTATGAATAGATCAGGATTGACGAGGAGAGTGCGTATCTGTGTTGGCCTCAGGTGGCTTGATGCTGCGGTGAGTTGTTAGTAGTCTAGCAAATTTAAGCCATTGAAAAAACAGTTTTGGGCCCTTTTTTGACACCTTTACCCGTAAACTATTATTTTTTACTTTTTTGCATTGGGGTTTATGTAGCCCAAGAAATTACAGATGTAAATTTTAAGCTATTAAGAAAAGAAAGTTTTGTGGCAATTTGAGGGGTCCCTAAAAACCTCCCTGTCAAGTAAATAACATATGCTAAAATTAAAAAAATGATATGTTATTTGATAGTCTGGTGAAATCAAAGACTGTCTGATCTACTGTTGTTAAACAAGTCGTAGTAACGAAAAGCAAGTAAGGAGCGACTTGGCCCAATAGTAACCAAAACTCTAAAAAATAAAATTTTGTTAAGAGATGACACATAAGAAGAATTAAGTTTTTATGCTGAGTCAAATATATAAGTATCATTGATTTTAATGTCATCCATCAAAAACTACTTGGATAGATAACTACTACTAGCCTTAGGATATTTGCCTGACTATCAAAAAGGGGGTAACATTCCCAAAAGTTCAAAGATTCTTAATGAAAGCCACATCATCAGGTTCATCGTATCGAAGAACCCTATCATAGTGGTTTCAAGCTACCATCCGAAAAAATGTGGAATTTGGGGTGTTGCCAGAAGAAAGATCAAGGATGCGTGATTATTTGTTTTTCCCCCGGGTTGATCATATCGAACCAATCGTCCTAGAAGATTGGGGGAGGGCTCATAGGAAAGAAATTAAATTTTCTAGTCCCCTTTTAAGTGACCACAAAGGCTGGAGGGCAACTAGCTCCCCTTTTAACCCCCTTTTCGCCTAAAGTCATCCGATCAAAATTTGTAAATAGCCAGTTTGTTCAACATAGTTGAAAGTTCCATTGTCTATGCCTTTGGGAATAACTTGACCTGTAAGCTATGAGATTTTCCCATTGTTTACGTACAGTATTTGTGCCAGAATTCCTATGAGAAATTCTTTCATTTGTCTTACTTTTTCTTGGGCTACTCAATTTTGTATGTGCTGATATTCCGAGGAGTTGTCTGGGAGAAATTTTCAGTCGCGCTGAAATTGTCTGGGAATTTATTCTTAAGGGTGGAGGGAATTTTCCGCGAAGAAAATTCTCCATGGGGAAATTTTCCGCGGGAAAACATCTCCGTGGGGGAATTTTTCATAGGACAAACTCTCCATAAGGGGGGGGGGGGAGATTTCCGTGAAAATTTTTCAACAATTTTAAAAACAATCAGAAACTAAATAAAAAACAAGTCTTTTTTTCAAATGAAAGCAGGCTAGGGATATTTTTCCAGGCGGAATTTTCCGCTGGAAATTCTACGGGGGTAAATTTCAGAGAGGATGGAATTATCCGTGGGAGGATTTTAAGCAGTAGGAGCTTTGCATGGAGGAACCTTTCATGAAGGGAATTTCCATGGAGGGGACATGAATTTCCCGGCGTTATTTAAAAAACGATCAGAAATTAAGTAAAAAAACAAATTTTTCAACTGAAAATAAGGAACAACATTAGAACAAAACGCACAGAAATTATTCCGCATAGGAGGGGAGCTTCCCCTTCCTCAATACAGTCCTATTTATGCTAAAGTTTGATTTGTGGTCCCGTTTCTTTCAGATTGACTCCTGAAACACAAAGGCCATTTAATTAGAATAAGAAGCCCTTTTGAAGTATTAAAATACTTTAGCGTGACGAGCGAGGTTCTGAAGAGGGGACAGATCTCCTCACATATGAAATTATTTCTGTTCGTTTTAAGTTTTAATGTTACTCCCTTCATTCAGTTGTAAAAACTTTTTTTTTTATTTCCTCACAAAACTCACCCTGCTGTTGATCATTCTTCCACATGACAAATCCAAGGATTTTAGGAATACAGTAGGATTAATAGTCCCTAAAGCTGATTTTCTCAGCTGAAAGTACCTAGCTGCGTCCAAAGGTTTTGATCCAACTATAGTACTTCTTATGCCTGCTAATACTACTGCTACAAAAATACTACGTCCAAAAGGTTCGATAAAAGTGAAAATTTTACAAAGAAATATCAAATCACGATTTAGAATTTCAATGTCTGTTTTCTGGAATCATTTTTTGGATATATAGAATAGATATGGAATTGCAGTCTGGGTTCTTGAAGATAATTCTATATCCCATACGGTAGTTTTATTTCGGAGCAAGGGCACTTTCAGTCTTTCTTCAAGCATTTTTTATATTTTAAACACATTGTCAAACTTATTCAAGTAATAAATAGACTTCAACTTCTCAATCGAAACGCCAAATTTCTTTTCACATAAGAACCTGCCTTGGTCAGTTTTGATTTTACAACGTTTTTCAACAAAAAAAGGTCTTTTTCAAATTACTTTAAATTTTACATTTTTCCAAAGAAAATAATTCATACCATTGACGTTTCAACGGTCCTACTAAATAGAAGAACCCCGAAGAAATGATCTTAATAGAAAAAAAATATGTGAGGGCCAGTGAACGCTATCTCTCATTTCATTTTTAAGGTTTATTATAAAACACTCTTTGGGAGTTATAAATTTGGAATTCAAACGGAAAATACAATCTTTTCCACTTCCCTAGTTTTAATTTTTAAATTTGGTCGGCTATTGGACAAAATTTGTTTTTTTGTTTTTTTCGAGAAATATCACTAATGTAATCTGGATAAGAAAACGCTCGAAAAATTTCAAAAAAAGAACGGACGCATCATCATGTGTAGAAATTATACGCGAGTCCAACAAGTCTATAAGCGCCATCTCTTGCAATCTTTAAAATAAAAAGGAAGATTTTCTCAGAGCACGAATATTAGCTTTGTTTTTTTATAGATTTACTGCATGATTTACTCGTTGCGACTTAAAAATTTTGAATTCAAATTGGATTTTCAGTGACCTCCCTTTGCTGATAAAAGACCCCATATTTCTTTTACACCTAAGTATTCTTACAATTCAAATTTTATTTTGTTTTATAAGATTTAGAATGATTTTTGACGACTATTTAAATCAAGTAGTCGTGAAAAATCTGGTTTGAACTGTCAAACCAGAGTCCCATTGGTACCCTACCAATGGGACTCAGGTTTGAGAGTTCATGCATGCAAAAATTATCCTGTAATAAATAGCCTCAAAATTATCCACACCACCCCACAGCCCAAATTTAAAACCCACCCTAAGAATGACTAAACTCAACGACAGTCACGTTTCCCCATTCGCTTTAAATTTCCAAAGAGTTTAATCACTAACACTGAAAGCCTTAATTTCAACAAACTTACTGAACTCAAGGTGCTATCAAAATTAAGTCAAATTGAGGTTATAGCTGTTACAGAAGTAGAGTCTCATGATCAAAGATCTCTTCGTTGGTCAAATTATTCAGAATTTATCAAGCTTCGTCCTTTGGATCACCCACTTGGAAAAAAAGAAGGTGGTTTCATGTTTTTTACTAAATGCAACCTCTTCCCAAAAATTATTCCTGTTCCTAATTTATCTGAGTGCGATGAAATCAATTGGCTAAGTATGAGACCTAAATTACTCCCCCGTCCCTATAATATCATTGCAATAGCTGTCTTCTATTACTCGCAAAACCAAAATATTAATGCAAAATGGAGTTTCGTTATCTCTAAGTACCCAAATGCCGGACTTTTTCTGGTTGCTGATGCCAATGAACTTAAGATGAATTCAATTTGCTCCTCTCTAAAAGTCAAGCAAATAGTTAAAATACCAACAACTAGGGGATATAACTCTCTGGATGTCATTCTAACTAATCTGAATAATTTTACAGTCCTCCTCAGCTTTGCCTCCATTAGGTGGGAGTTATCATTTTTCTCTCCTCTTGTCCCCCTCTTTTAATTTTAAGCCTACATTCTCAGTAACTTTTGGCTCTTTTCGCCCCCTTCAAAATGCTGGCCTTCTTTCTTTTGGAACGTGGCTGAGTAATGAGGATTGGTCTGATATTTATAGTTTGCATGATCTTGATGAAAAAATCACTACCTTTCACAAAAAGCTAAATGATGAATTCCTTATTTCTTTCCCGGAAAAAAGATTTGAAAAGTGCTCTAGTGACAAACCATTTATTAACCAACCCATAAAAGGGCCAATTAGGAAAAAATTGAATCTTTTCGGAAATGGTAAACTGGATGAACCTAATAAACTAAGAAAAGCAATTAAAAAGGAAATAAGAAAATTTGCCCGAACCTGCTACAAGAACAAGGTCAAGGAATTGTTTACCAATAAACCAAAAATTGGTATTCTGAGGTAAAAAAGTTGTCAGGTAGG
>JAQQPU010006006.1:33104-44479 GCA_029168905.1 Artemia sp. Kazakhstan ARC1039 | reverse complement strand
AATGGATAGAAACATGATAATCTGATTTATATAAATACCCTGCATATTACAAAGTAAGAATTTCATTTTTTTACTATTTTCTTTTATTTTTTAGATATACCTTGGGCTATACATGGGACCTTCAGGGGTGACGGTCCATTGTCAGACAAGCAACTATGGTATTTAGAAAGAGCATAAAACGAGGAATCTAATGGTAGGCTACTAGTTTTAGTGCCTTGTTTCCTTCAAAAGAGCTATATCTCTCCAGTGTTACCTTCAGTGCCAAAATACAAACTGTCCTTTATGTATACACCTTTGAAGGATTGACCATTTTTTATCAAACAGTTCGTGGTAACGAACTGTAAGTAAGGAGCGACCCGGCTCAATAGGTAACGAAAATCTAAAACACGGAATTTTGATACCAGTAGATACATCAAAAGAAAAAAATATTTATGCTGATTTCAAATATATAAGTTCCATCAAGTTTAGTCTTACCCATCAAAAGTTACACGCCTGAGAAAATTTGCCTTATTTTCGAAAAAAGGGGAAAAAAATCTTAAAAGTCATAGAGCCTTAATGAAAATCTCATTATCGAATTCAACGTATCGGAGAACCCTACTGTAGAGGTTTCAAGCTCCTATTTTCAGAAATGTGGAATTTTGTATTTTTTGCCAGAAGAAAGATCACAGATGCGTGCTTATTTGTTTTTTTGTTGTTTTTTCCCCAGGGGTGATCACCCAGTGCTCCTAGAATATCGCGGGAGGTTTCATTCGAACGGATATTAAAAGTTCTAGTGCCCTTTCTAAGTGACCAAAAATGGAGGGAAAATAGAGCCCCTCCCACGCTCATTTGTTTCCCAAAGTCACCTGATTAATGTTTTTAGATAGGCATTTTGTTCAGCATAGTCAAAAAATATAATAACTATGTCTTTGAGGATGACTTACTCCCCCGCAGTCCCTGGGGGAAGGGCTGCAAGTTATGAACTTTGCCCAATGTTTACATATAGTATTGGTTATTGGGAAATATACAGACGTTTTCAGGGGGGATTTTTTCTGGTAGTGGGGGGGGGGGGTGTTACGGGGGAGAATCATTAAAACGGACAGAAGCTATTAGGTATATGATTGGGTTCGCCCCCTAGTCAATACCTCGCTCTTTAAGCTAATTTTTTTTTGTACTTTCATAAGAGCTATTTATTCTAATTAACGGCCTTTGTGATTAAGGGTAATTCTTAAAGAATCGGGAAAGAAACTCGAACTTTAGCGCAAAGAGAGAGGTATTGACTAGGGAGCAAACCCTTAATATAAGTAATAAAACATAGGAATATAGAAGTTCGTTACGTATGTTAATTCGTAAGTTACGTATATTTATTACTAATAAAAACGTTCATGAATAAATTAAACAACTTTCAAGAAAGCCATTTAGCTAAAAAAAAAATAAAAAAATAAAAATTGATATACAAAATTAGTTTTAATTATTCATGTATGGTGAGCCAAAATCAAAACCTGCATTAATTCAAAAACGTTCAGAAATTAAATAAAGAAAACAAGTTTTTTTTAACTGAAAATAAGAAGCGACATCAAAACTTAAAATGAACAGAAATTATTCCGTATATGAAAGGGGCTGCCCCCTCCTCAACACCTCGCTCTTTGCGCTAAAGTTTGACTCTTTCTCACAACTCTATTTTTTAAAACAATAAAAAACTTTAGCGTAAAGAGCGAGGCGTTGAGGAGGGGACAACCCCTTTCATATACGGAATAATTTCTGTTCGTTTTAATGTCGCTCCTTACTTTCAGGTAAAAAACTTTTTTTTTATTTAGTAAGGAATTAGGGACTGATGTGTCTTGAGTTGTATTTCATGTGCACTTTAATTTTGTGTTATTACGATAGAGTAAACGTGAAACCGGTTCCAGGAAATCACTGGATTCATAACATTCAAAGCTTCAGTCTTTTGCTGGATGCGAATCTGTTCAGTTAGGAGAAGCGATAAATGAATTTTGAACAATAATGGATTTTTAAACTTAAACTTCCTCCTGTAATTAATTATTACTTCGGATATGTTTTAGTGGATGGGTAGCTACATGTTCAGTTAACTGGTAAGTTTGAGTTAAAATATAATGTTTCTCAAAATTACGTATAGCCAGATATTAAATGGGTTATTTAGCCTAAGAGAACGCAAGATCTTCCAGTACTTGTCTGTTAAACGAAACACGGTAAATTTCTACCAAATCATATTATTTACTTACGCATAAAGTGAATATACCACTCGATGCCTTTTTTATGCTGATTACGAATATAATAATCATTTCAGTCGGAAATGAATTTCAGCCCGCCCCCCTATATATGCCAATTCAGGGTATATATTTCTACATTAGGGGGTGGGGTGGGGGGGGTGGGGGCAAATTATGTTTCTGATGTAAATGGGAGGTAAGTTTGAACTTTACCCCCACCCATCCCCACCCCCCTAGTGTAGAAATATATACCCTGAATTGGCATATATATGGGGGGGGGGGCTGACATTCATTTCCGATAGAAATGATTATTGTATTCGTAATCAGCATAAAAAAGGCATCGAATGGTGTATTCACTTTATTCCTAACAATATTATGATTTGGTAGAAATTTACCCGAATCACACTCAGAATTACGCTGTGTAAGATCTGACAGAAACCGGTTTCCTCTCTGGGATCGGTTGTAGCTACAATCTAGAATTTTACCATTAAATGTTTAATATATAGCCTAGCCTAGGCTCTAGGTGGTTAAGCGTTAGGTTAGGTTTAATAGGCTATAATGCGTTCTGCGTGGCCTGTTTTCCATAATTCTTTGTTGTAGTTTCCATAATTTTGTTTCTACAGTCTTATATTATCATCATGCTTAGGTATATTTCATTAGGATTAACGTAACTTCACTTCGTACGTGTGTTTCGTTTAACAGACAAGTACCGATCCTGCTTTATTTTTAAGGGAGGAGTGGTGTCATTTTTGTGGTAAAGTTCTAGTTTAGCTACTTTTTGATATCTTGGAAAGGGGTTAGGTTAGGAAAAATGAAACTTTCAGTAATGAAACCAGGACCAAAAACATAAGCTACTTTGGGAAGGTATTGCCAAGTTTCCATGTTAACCCTCTTCTGATTTCTAAGTCTTAGAAACTTGCATTTTACAGTTTTTAGTTATCACTTTCTTTTTCTTTGGTTTTAGTTCTGAAAATGCGATTCCTGTTATTTGAATAGAGCTTTAAGCCATTTCAATGGATTTTTTATAAATTCAGGAAATGTAACCTTAAAAGGGTTTTGTTGTACTTCATTTAAGCAGAAGATCTATTTTGAAAGGTTTCAATTTTACAGCACAAAGATTTTTACAGGTCGTTAAAGGTCACAGCCCTCTAAAGGGAGAGGGAGTGGAGATAGGTGCTTAAAAATACCTTCCCAGGACATTCCAAGATAGCAAAAAGTAGCTAAACTAGAATTTTACCATTTTCAAACTACCTTACCAGTTCATGGTAACGAATTGTAATTAAGGAGCGACCCGGCTCAATAGTAACCGAAGCTCTATAAAACGGAATTTGATACCAGTAGATATATCAAAAGAATCGGATTTTTATACTGATTTCAAAAACAGAAAACCCTACTGTAGATGTTTTAAGCTCCTATATGCAAAAATGTGGAATATTGTATTTTTTTTGTCAGAAGAAAGATTACGGATGCGTGTTTATTTGTTGTTTTTTTCCAGGGGTGATCGTATCGGTCCAGTAGTCCTAGAATATCGTCAGAGGGCTCATTCGAAAGGAAATTAAAGTTCTAGTGCCCTTTTTAAGTGACCAAAAAAATCGGAGGTCAACTTGGCCCCCTTCCACGCTCATTTTTTTCTCGAAGTCACCCCATCAAAATTTTGAGATAGCCTTTTTGTTCAGTATAGTCGAAAATCTAATAAATAAGTCTTTAAGGATGACTTAATCCCCCACAGTTCCCGGGGGAAAGACTGCTTGGTTATTGGGAAGTATACAGATGTTTTCAGGGGGGATTGTTCCTTGCGGGGGGGGGGGTCGGAGGAGGGGGTTACGTGGGAGAATCTTTCCATGGAGGATGTTTCCCTGGGGTAGGGACATTTCTAAGAAGGGGCGTCGGATTTCCCAGCATTATTTAAAAAACGATTAGAAATTATTTAAAAAAACAAGTTTTTTAAACTGAAAGTAAGGAGCCACATTAAAACTTAAAACGAACAGAAATTATTACGTATATGAGGGGGTTCGCCCCCTAGTCAGTACCTCAGTCTTTACGCTAAAGTTTTTTTTAGTACTTTCAAAAGTGCTATCGATTCTAATTAAACGACCTTTGTGGTTTAGGGATTTTTGATTCGAACAAAATTCGAATTTTAGCGTAAAGAGCTAGATATTGACTGGGAGGAGACCCCCCTCATATACGTTACAAAACCCAATAACAAAACAAGCGATACGGCTCATAGTAATCGGAACTTTAAAAACGGAATTTTGATGTCAATAAATATATCAAAAGAATGGGCTTATAATGCTAATTCTAAATGTATAAATTTCATTAGCTTTAGTATTACTCATCAAAGACTACGAGCCTGAGAAAATTTACCGTGTTTTTGAAAAAGGGGGAAAACACCCCCTACAAGTGAAAGAATCTTAATGGAAATCACACCATCAGATTTAGCATGTTAGAAAACCCTATTACATAGGTTTCAAGCTCATATCTGCAAAAATATGCAAATTTGTATTTTTTGCAAGAAGGAAGATCACGGATGCGTGTTCATTTTAGTTTAATTTTTTTTTTTTAGGGGTAATCGTACAGATCCAGTGGTTCTAGAACATCAAGAGAGGGCTCATTTAAGCGGGAATTAACAGTTATGTTATAGTGCCCTTTTAAGGGACCAAAAATGCTGGAGGGCAACTAGGCCCCCTCTCACGCCCTTTTTTCCCAATTTCGTCTGATCAAAATTTTGAGATAGCCATTCTGTTCAGCATAGTTGAAAAACCCAACAAATATACCTTTGAAGGTAACAAATTCCATCTAGAGCCGTTATGGAAAGGTATTAAAAGGTACTTTCGCATTATCCGGGCCTCTAAAAAGTCAAGATTGGTTAATGCTAATGAAATAGAATGAAGTAGGATGAATATATAATAGTTTAGAAACAAATTTGGGCTATGTATTTGCACATTAGGGGAGTGGGGGTAAAGCTTTGCATATATTAAATACGTAACCTAACCTAGGTACCTCCCCCCCCCCCTAAAATTCAAAAGAACACAGTTTAATATCGTATACGCAATGAAAACCTTACTATCATTACCTGCTCTACAACATATAAGACGTCACAAAACGGGTTTTTATCATTGCGAGTCTATAGTGTCTAAGCCGAGAGGTAAGGCCCTGATAATGCAAAGTACCTATTAAAGTTATAACATTTGCCAGCTGTATACGTATAATATTTGTTATTGGGAACTATGCATACATTTTTTTTGGGGGGGGGGGTGAATTTTCTGCTGGAGGATTTTTCCACAGGGAGTATTTTCCATGGGGTGGGAAGTTTCCAGGAAGTAAACATTTCAGGGGAAATTTTACACTGGGGGAATTTGCCATAATTCCAATACGAAATTCTTTTTATGTGTCTTGCTTTTATTTTGCCGACTCATTTTTACGCGTGGACATGCTAAAGGTAATTGTATGGGATAAATTATCACCGCGATTGAATTATCTAGAGAATATTTCTGTAGGGAAGGGGGATCTTTCTGGTGAGGTGGAGCCAGATTTTCTGGCACTATTTAAAAAACGATCAGGATGTAAATGAAAAAACAAATTTCTTCAACTGAAAGTAAGAAACATTATTAAAACTTAAAACAAACAGAAATTACCATGTATATGTGGGGGTTGCCCCCTCCTCAGCACCTTACTCTTTTCGCCGAAGGTTGAATTTTGTCCCAATTCTTTATGAACGACTCCTGAAACACAAGGGTTGTTTAATTAGAACAATCAGAAGTTTTTTTTATTAAAAGTACTAAAAACTATAGCGTGAAGAGCAAGGTGTTGGAGAGGGGCTTATCCACCTCTCATACAGGAAAAAATAAAGATTAATATGTTTCAAACAGTTTATTGTTCAGAAATCCCTCTGCAGACCTGCAGGTCTGCAGATGGTCTGCAGAGAGGTTGTCTCGTGAATTGTCTTGTTTTTATTTCTTTCACTCTTAATAGATTCTGCGAGTTTATATTCTTTTATCCTTTTTGACCCGTTGATTTTTGTGATATTTTTTTTTTACTCTGAAATGCAAATTCGGCCCATCCGGGCTTGTGATAGTAATTTTTCGAAAAAAATCTCACAAGATATTGATTTGAGTGCACCAAGCCCTTAGTGGGTAGATTATCGAGACCGACTGGTGTGTTGTTAAAAAAATTATCAAGTAATCGGTTAGTATATTCCAATTATTAGTTTTCTAACGCATCATAAAATTCATTGGATGGTCTTTAGGAGACTCCTTCCCCCTGGAGTAAGTATGTGAAGCCTGTGTACAGTTGCCTTTTAACCCTTTTACAGAGGCGGTTTTAGGAGAGGGACAGAGGGGACACTTGGCCCGGGCGCAAAATTTTAAATAAATAATTTGACTGTTATAACCGACTTTTTTTTATTTTATTTTTATTAAAAGGAAGTAGAGATCGAAGTTAATAAATGGAAATAATTCATAAATTATTGTTTAATTGAAAAAATAAAAATAAATTACATAATAAAAATTATTGAATAATAACAATGAAATAATTAGTAATAATTACATAATTTAAATACTAAAATAAAAATAATTAAAACATAAATTATTAATTTGTTAATAATTTTGTTCATAAATGAAAATTTTGTTAAAATTTGGCCTGAAATTTTGTGGGACGCAGGGGGGAGGGGGGTTGGAGCTAATCAAGGTTTTGCCCCGGGCGCGAGAGCGGCCAGAACCGCCACTGCCCTTTTATATGTTATTTAATTTCATGCTTTGAAAAGTTTTTGTCGTTGTAATTCTTTGTCCTTTTGAAATTCATTTCTTTTAGGGATTACGAATTTGCAGAGTTGGTGATAAACAAAAGTACGACCGCTATGGAATACATTTTGTGAATTAAAGGCTATTAATTTTGCCTTTTTTAGTGTCCTTAAGTTATGGCTGTCTTAAAGAAAAGTTTAGTGATAGTGCAAATTTTAATAGTTGGATTATTCGCAACATGGCAAGAGGAATTAAGACCGAAACATTTTGTCACTTATGGTGAGTTTGTTTGTCAAATTTTTTGTCTGTTTGATTTGTGTTATGTTCAGTTTTTAATCTCAAAATCATAAATCGCTTAAGTCACTTTTATTGCGCTTTTAGGTTGTCTTCCTTTTTTCCGTATTTTATTTTGGACTTGTCACTCCAAATTCGTCTTTACTGGGTTCTTCTTACCTGTTCTCTAAATTTGTATGTGTATGTCAGATGCGGGGGGGGGGGGAGGAAGCAATTGCTCCGGGCGCGGAAATTTTAGGGGTGAAAAATTTCGAATAAATAAGCTAACCGTTGAAACCATTTTGCAAATTTTGAAGTTTTATATTTATTAAAATAAAGTAAAGGGGGCAGTTGGTAGGAAATATAAACTAATTCAATCAGAAATTTTTATTTTTCCCATATGTTCATCTCCATTTCTTGACAATAAAAGTAAGTAGACCAAATTTAATTAATTTTGATTTTTGTGATATTCTGTATTCCAATTTTGTTAATAGATGAAAGTTTATTAAAATTTGGCCTGAAAATGTTTGGGAGGCAGGGGGGGGGGGGGGGTGTGTTAATCAATATTTTGCCCCGGGGGCCAGAGAGGCCAGAACTGCCACTGATGTACTCGTATGTGCAGCTTTCCCAAACCTCTCCTCCCCCTAAACGGGATTGAATAGATTAGCGTAGGGATGTGTACAGAAAATCAGTTCAGGGTTTAGGCGAAAATTCTATAAAGCTAAAAAATAAGCAAATTACAGAATAAGCGAATTGCATGGAAAATATAAGAACAAATCACGAAAACCCCTTGTATGTACATGCATAAGCTGTTAATGAAATTGAAGCTTTTGATGAATAAGTCATAATTTTTCTTTGATGATTTTCCCTCCAATCTTTTTTGATATTTTTGATATAGCACAATCATTTTTTGATATAGCACATAGTTAAATATTTTATGCGTTTGTTCATTTAAATGCATCTATTGAAAATATGTCACTTGGTGGATAAAAGAATTTTGATTTGCTACCTAATATAAAAATACCTTTGCTAAAATAGTGGTCTATGTTACATACGCTGGGGGGCTTTTGAGTCCCAGACCGGAAATGTTATGGTTTTTTTTCTACATTTTCCTATTTGTTGGCCTCTTTTTGTGCCCCCCACTTAAAATAAATTGCTGAATGTGTGCCTGGTGTAGCGAAAATAAACTTGTTAATAATATTCTCATAGTGAACAGTTTAGGCCTGTGATAATGCTCAACGTTTTGAAACGTATTTTGACTAATACGTCTTTGCGTTCAGCGAAGGGTTTTAAGCTAGGTTATTTCTTGCACGCTATTGCGAGTGGTGCTAATTCACGAAAATAATAGGGGAAGGGCAATATATATTTTCCAAATCTAGGGGTCGATTTTTTTTTTCAATGAAAATGCAAAAAACAAGATATTTGCAATGCAAATATCAAAAAAGATATTTTTCAAATTATAAGGGAAACTGCCCCTCTCAAAATAGGCCCCACAGCCTATTGGCACGGATTTGAAGTTCGTTTGGTTGCATCAAGTTCTCTACAACATCTATGGTAAACTGGGATTTCATCCCAATGCAAATTTGACCCCAAATGCGTATATTTCGCAGTACCGTGAACTTTAAACATTTACTGTTTTTTTTTGCTTGAGGGAATATATCTGGTATTGGTTGTCTAAAAGCTTTTTGTAGGATTGTTTATTTAATTTTCCTAAGTGACTGTAGTTATAAATAGCAGTAAATTGGAGTAAGGCTATGCTTCTAAGAATATCAAGTGAAATTGACGCCTTATCGCTTGTGTAAAGAGTGGTGGACAACCTATTGAAAATATTGACAATCCTTACTATTTAATTGGAGACAACTGCCCTTGCATAATTGAATTGATTGGTAAAATAATAATGTACACCAACAATCAAAAATATAATGCGGCAGATCTTTCAAAGCTTTTCAAGCTTTATGTTATTGATAAATAATTGTATTATATTACACTATTATATTACACTATTGTATTATATCGACCACACTGTGTTCCTGATCTGTTGTAAAACGGGTGTTGCTGTGTGCATTTGGAAATAATTAGCTTAGCCTGAGTGAGATAATCTACTATGCAGGTATTTAATATAATGCGTTCAGGGCTTTCGACAATTCTCTGTGGTAGTTTCCATAATTTTGTTATTAAAATAGTATATATTTCATCATAGTTTGGTATATTTCATTAGGATTAACCTAACTTCACTTCTTGAGTGAGGTCGATATAATACGTAATTACCTAAGTTTCTATAGTGAAGTACGAAAATAGTATTTTTCGAAATGTAGTGGAGCGGTGCAATTTTTTTCCGATCTCAGTGAAAATACCTAAAAGGTATTTTTAAAATCCAGAGCGATCGATGTCCCCCTCCCCCAATTAGTGCCCCCAATATGGACATCCCCCATAATGAAACAGATCCTTCCATACGGGGCTAAATCTTACACTAGACAAAACTCAAAGATTATGTGGAATACGTGTGATGATCTTTTGATCTTGCGGTGGAAATGTCACGAAACTGCAAACCCCCTCAATAAGGCATTGGCCCATCTTCTTAAACTGGGCGTAGTCGATCCACTGATAACATCCATTTTTTCTTATCTCATTGGGTTTTAAAATGCTTAGAAGTTCTTGATTCTTTTAAAATGCGCCACCTTCCCTTTCTTCACTTTACTATTCACAGAAACAGTAGGGAATTAGTCATTTCGAAATTCAGATTGTCTAAGGGGGGTCAAATTAAAAAAAATCACACACACCAGGTTGCTCGTGACAACAGTGGCCGAAGTATGTCAAGCATTGCGGGGAATGTATAATGCATGGCGGAACTGTGCAGCGCACGTGGCGCTCCGAGATGTAGGCTTACACCAGATGGTGCAAAATGGGCGGTCCCTCCAAATTGTCTTTATCATATCACCGAGGCAAAACAGAACTTCTTTGTTTAAACTAGGGCTGTTGGGTTGGTTATAAGTTATAACCGACTCCATTGAGCAAAAAATTATTAAAGCTCCGACTTTATATCCCTGTTTTAAAGCTTCGATTGGCACTTACGTGTTATGGCGACCAAGCTTTGTTCTTGATCTGTAATGAAACCGATTTTTTGTTTCCACTCGGAAATAGTCAGCTTAGCCAGAGTGACAGAGACTACTTTGCAGGTATATTTTTATTAAATGTTTAGTAAATAGAGGTGGTTAGGTTAGGTATTTAATATAATGCGTTCTGGGTGGTCCTGCTTTCCATAATTTTATGTTGTATTTTCCATAATTTTGTTGCTAAAGTATTATATATTCATCATATTTTGGTATATTTCAATAGGATTAACCTTACTTAACTTCTTTGTTGTGGTCGCTATAACACGTAAGTACCCTTCATTTAACTAGATTTTATAAGTGATAGCAAACTCCCTCTCCAGACATTTTCAATGCACCAACTCCGACTTTACACTAACCAAAAATTTACTAAAACCCCGACTCCGCAGCCCTGGTTTAAACAGCTGTTCGTTAAAAACTGAAAATGCATTTTTTCAGTATTCCTCTTTCTTATCAAACTATGTCATGTAATTTAATTGGTTTTGAGTTATCGTATCCAAAACACAAGAACAGAACAACAATTTTTCTAAAACGATCTGTTCAAATATTAGCTTTTCGTACTCATAATGTAATGTTTTTAAATGAAACAGCTACCAAGTGCGATTTCCTTTTAGGGAAACCAAGCTCCGTTACTGCACTATCAAAAATTATTATTGCTTTTAAAATAACCAGTTTCACCCAACAGTTATGACTGTTTAAGAATTACAGAGGAACTTAAAATCAAAATTGAAAAATTGATAGTAGTTATAGTCTTCTTCTTCCATAGTTAATGTTGTTAGATCCACGTCCATTAAATTTGCAGGGAGTTTGTTTTTTCAATAACTTGTTAAAGTGTTAAAAAGAATTGTTGGTGACATTCTTGTCTAAAGAAGGAGCGTACCGCGACAAATTTTAAGTACAATTTCTCAAAACATGTTTTTGCAAAATTGTTTCTGAATGTGGATTTAATTGAATTTTTGGTACTTATATGTCAGCCAGTACACAGTCGAGAATTTGGATCTACAGGTACGGGGTTGAAACAACTGAGACGCTTGGGAGATAGATAG
>JAQQPU010006006.1:13801-26657 GCA_029168905.1 Artemia sp. Kazakhstan ARC1039 | reverse complement strand
AAAAAAAAAAGAAAAGAAAGAAAAAAGATTCGCATCATCAGACTCAGCATACCAGAAAACCCTACTGTGGAAGATTCAAGCTCTTATGTGGAATTTTGTATGCTTTACCAGAGGCAAGATCATCGATGCCTGTTTGTTTGTTTTGCTTCTTTTTTTCAAGGGGTGATGGTATCGAACCAATTTTCCTAGAAGATCGGGAGGGGGCTCTTTCAACCAGAAATTTTAAGTTCTAGTGCTCTTTGAAAATGACCAAAAGATTGGAGGGGAACTAGTCCGCCTCTTACGTTCTTTTTCCCCGAAGACGTACTATCAAAATTTTGAGATAGATGAAAGAAACAATAACTATGTCTCTGGGGATGACATACCCCCCACAGCATCAGCGCCCATTAGCTGAATTCCAGGAGGGGTGCTTACCTGGTCTAATTGACACTTTTAGTGCTATATAATAGAAATCTTAAAGCAAAAATATAAAAATAAGGCAGCATCATTCAGCCAGGAGGGGGCCGGCGTCCCCTCCTGCCCGCCCCCCCCCCTTATGGGCGCCCATACCCCACAGCCTTGGGAGAAAGGGCTGTAAGCGATCCGATTTGACTGATATTTACATATAGTATTTGTTAGGGGAAATATATGGGAATTTTATGCGGAGGAATTTTCCACGGGGAGAATCTTCCGTGGGGTAGAAAGCTTCTGGAGAAACTTTCTACTGTAAATTTTTACACTGAAGGGGGGGTATCCTGGCATTATTTGAAAACGGTCAAAATCAAATAAAACACAGGTTTTTGGAATTGAAAGTAAAGAGCAATATTACAGCTTAAAACGAACAGAAGTTATTTCGTATATGAGAGAGGCTGCCCCATCCTCATCCCTCCCTCTTCTGGAAAAGTTTGACCTTTTCGCCTGTCCTTTAACAACGTCTTCGGAAACACAAGGGCCTTTGAATTTTAATGAGAAGCATTTTTAAAGGACTTTAAGATTTTAGCGTAAAGAGTGAGGGTACAGGATGGGGCACCCCCCTTTATATGTTTCTCCTTGCTTTCAGTTGAAAAAAATGTTTTTTTTTCAACTTAATCAGATGTGAAATCCATTTGTGTATGTAGTTTGGGTACTCCTGTATTAAACGGACTCTTTTATATAGTGCTAGTTTGGTTAATGCCAATGAAATAAAATAAAATAGTATGAATATATAATAGTTTAGAAGCAAATTTGGGCTATATATTTGCACATTAGGGGGGTGGGGAGCATACCATATATTAAATAAGTAATCAAACCTAACCTAGGTATCTTCCCCCCCCCCCACCCCCCTAAACCCCCCAAAACAACAGTTTAAATACAGTTCTTGCCTTTGTTTATATCGCCGAAGCCAGCGTAAACCTGTTTTTCATCACGCTTCTCGGTCTATTTCGTGATGGGTTTGCATTGCAGTATATAAAAGAGTCCGTTGTTTCGACATTATTCGATACTATATTTTGACTGTATAAATTTCACCTACAAAAGAGAGAATTGTTGATGTTCCATGCATAAATATATATGTAAACAAATTTTGATGGATTTTTCTTTTTCATGTGCAAATTTGTTTTCCTTGTGTCCAAGTTCCAATTCCCCTCATTCTGAAAAAAAAAAAAAAAAATAGAAAAGTAAATTCTACGAAAATAGCTTTGCGATTTTGAATTAGAAAAAAACTGTCGCCCTTCGTCATGTGTTAGTTCGATTGTGGTGAAGCATTGCTCGCAAAAGTATAGAAAGGGAAGAAGCATACAAGTCAACTTTATAACCAAGCCTCACCGAATGCTACATGAGTGCCTGTAGAGAAGGAGGTGGGCAGGCATTTAATAATGAAATGCGCAGGCATTCGTAATATTCTGAGAAATATTGAACTTTTCTGCAAAACATATTTCTGGAGAATTCTACATATAATGCTTTAAATAACCCCCCCCCCTCCCTGGGCAAATTTTGCAGGTATCCTTAATGCACAAACAATCATTTTTGTTGGATAAGTATCCTATGCAACCTGGACATTAGTTATCTTATAATTATATCCAAGGCCGTATCTAAGGGGGGGGGGTACCAGGTTTGAAACCTTCCTCGAATTTTTTGTGATTCGTAAAACACAACAATAATGCTTATAAACGAGTTTTGAAGCGTTTTTAAAAGTTTTCTTTGACCCCTCCCCCCCTAGAACAATAATCCTGGATATACCCTTGAATCCATCAGACTCCTTATACTGAACATACATAGCCTATAAAGAACAAAAATAGGTAATCTAATGGATGTTATTTAGTATTAAGTGCACATGTAATTGCGCTTACTAATAAAGGTTTTTGTAGGCATATATTTTTCTTACAAGAGGTTCAATATTTAAACTGTTGATTGAATGCATTTGTTGTTATAAATAAAAATAAAATTAACGTAGCAGATAGTTCAGATTGAACAATTATTAAGTACATAAAAACTTAATGGTACATTATTGTGAATCTGTAACTGTTTATAACAGTGATTTGTATTATTGATTCCAAGGCCGTACCCAGGATTTTTTTTCGGAGGGGGGTTTTAACTAATTTGAGGTAGGGGGGGGGGGTGGTTTACACAAAAAACTCAAAAACGCATACAAAATTTGTTATGTCCATTTTTGTTACGTTTTTACGAGTCAGACAAATCTTTCGGGGGGGGGGGGTTAAACCCCCTAACCCCCGGATACGGCCTTGATTGATTTGTATCATTGTGATTTGTATTATTGGGTACTTGTGCACTATCTGGTACCCACCGCTATAACTGTATCAAGGAAACCAGACGCGAAACCCATCAAACGGGTATTTCCCAAAGAGAAATGGAATGCAAAGCGTGGTTTTCATTGTGTTTACAATATTTAAACTGTTGTTTTTTGGGGTTTAAGGAGGGGAAGGTACCTAGGTTAGGTTACTTATTTAATATATGCTATGCTTTACCCCCACCCCCCTAATGTGCAAATATATAGCCCAAATTTTTTTTCTAAACTATTATATATTTATCCTATTTTTTTTTTATTAGCATTAACTAAACCTGACTTCTTTTGTGGGTACCATATTATGCACAAATACCTATTATTGTTACGTTTCTAAATTTCTGCTGTTTTGACAGATTTGTCCTTTTCGAAATAAATCGTATTTATATCCGTCATTGGTGCTTAAAAACATATTATATTTGAAGTATTAAACCACTCTACTGTGACTGTGCCCACCTGTGTTTATGGCCTGTCATTTATTAATAGTCTCAAATAGTTCTTACTTCCAGACCTATGTTTTGAGGCTGGCTTAAAAGGAGATCTCAAATATCTAGATAAATATTAGGGCTAACTTCATCTTCAGTATATTGTCAAGCTGTAATTTAAAAATTGTACTCCAATGATGGACGCTTATAGAAACCAGACATGAAACATTTACTCCACTTACAGAAACATGGGAAGCATTTTTATTTTATTTTTCTAGACAACTTAAAATGTCAAATTGAGTGTCAGGGCTATTGCGAGTTGAGGGTATCAGAGGTAGAAATATACCGTTGATTTATCTGTCTTTTGTCTCGAGCAGTTTTTGCTGAAACCTTACCTAGAAACTTATTTGGGTTATCCAGAAATTTATTTGGGGTAAATACATTCTAAGACCACACTGGCTATAGGCTACATGACGTATGAAGCAAAACAGAAGAAAAAATATATAGTAAATGAAAAATAAAATTAAACGAAAATAAAACAAATTAAAATAATAATTGAAAAATTAGAAAAATTAAATGGAAAATTAAATAGAAACATTAAAATAAAACGAAAAAACGAGGGTAGTTGTCAGCCAGCGGATTAAAATGAACTGAAAATAAGCATATATTTCGACAAGGACCTCCGCCAATCCGTCTTCAGTGCTCAGAAAAAATACAAAACGAAATCTAACGTTTTGAACTAAACTAGGAGAGAAGACACTCGAACCACGGGCTGACAACTACCCTCATTTTTTCGGTTTTTGATTTTATTTTTCATTTATTATATATTGATTCTTCTTTATTTTCTTCATACGTAATTTATGCAAGGTAGGGGGTGCAAATTTGCCAGTAGAGGCAAATCAAACCAGGTAAACTTAAAGTTGTCCCGTTGCTGTTGGGCATTTGCCTATGGAAAAAATTGTTAAATGTGGAAATTTTAGTTGCAGTTGTTTTTCCATTCCTCAGATGTTACGGTTGAGGTTATTTTGTATGACGAGTGCACGAAAATGCTCATTGCATAGACATTCTGAATAATTTTTAATCATAGGCAGTGCCATAGCGCTGCATAGCCTAGTGCTGCAATAGGCTATGCAGATCACTAATTTTCACATGTTCAAAACTTCAGAGCAGGATTGAATGACTTTTGTTACATACGCCATTCCTGACTGAGTGTCATTTTCATGGAACCGTATTTACGAACAACTTTGCTCATTAAGTATTCCCTTGGGCGTAAATAAGCCTTAGTAGCTATTTCTGGTTTGGGGACGAGAATCTATTCCGTCTACGCTTTTTTCTAAAAGAAATTTTTATTAGGAAGTTCACCACACGCGATGAACAACGCCAGATGCTTCCCATCTGTGTCCTGGAATGTAAATTTCAAGTGGACAATGAATGTATGCCTTTATTTAATCCAGTCCAGAAATCTCCTGAAGCAAAATAAGAAACAAACAACTGATTTTGTACATTATCACCGTCCAAGTTCAACAGACATTAGGTTACATCAGCCCACAAAAATTGCCAAATTATAAAAAGAAAATGAGAAATCATGTGGGGAGTCGTAAAAATCAAACGGTTTTGGGGGATGGCAAACAAGCAAAGGGTACTTGTATGATATACGCCCTATCGCTTAAGTTGTTCATTCATTGACGCATTATAGAACCGGTTTTTTTCGTTAGTTTCTTTCAGCTTTGCGTGAGACAAGACAAAGAAAAGTGACAGAATAGATGGAAAATATATNGCGTGAGACAAGACAAAGAAAAGTGACAGAATAGATGGAAAATATATAATTCGGGCTCTATATTTGCACATATGGGTGGGGGTAAAGTATTTGGGCAGTGTGAATTTAGAAAACAATTCTTACTACATAATATGCAGCATAATTGTGCCTAACACATCAGGCATGCAGAACCGCTATACTTTACCCCTTCCCCCCTTTAATGTGCAAATATATAGCCCAAATTTGTTTCTAAAGCATCAAATTTTATCTTACTTTTGTATATCTCATTAGGATTGAGTGTCAGAGAAACATATTAGAAGAACATTAGGCAGGGCGTATATCATACAAGTACCGATCATAATTCCCGATTCCCTGTGTAAGTGCCGGGTAGGGGATCCTGAGAAACCTCTATACGCGTTCTTTCTGATTCGTCCCTATTTATAACTTAAATGTAATGTTATTTTTCATACAATATAGTAACTTCATGTAGGAATTACTCAGAATTGGTTGCATGGGAAAGGTAAGGAGTTTTGATTTTGGTTGGATTTTCTATCCAGAAGGATTTAAAACAAAATTGCAGGAAATCATTTGAGGGTAAGAAGTTTCAAAATATCAAAAATAGATCTTTAAAATATAAGAAATCGTAAGGAATAAAAAAAATCCCGATATTTTTTAGGGGACATGTCCGATCCCTTCTCCTCCCTGCTCAGGGGCATGGTTTTGTGCATGCTCAGTTTAAACTCCTAGAACGAGCAGAGTTTATTCTTAAGTAACCTGATGCATTAAAAATGCATGCCTTTAAGGTAGTGGAGCAAATCTTCAAAATTTAGAGGGGGATCAAACATATTTTTAACATCCAAGGGGGGATAAAATTGTCATTTTTTCAGTAAAAATACAAAAATGTATTTTTCGATGAAGATACGATTTTTCAATGATTATGAAAATATCAAGTATTCTTTTAAGTCTAGGGAACATATGTCCTCTTGTCCCCTCTCCCCAAATTTAGCAGCCGCTTTAAGTCCTGACGTCATGATTTTGTCCATTTTAATAATCTTAGATTGTAGCCAGCTATTAGTAGACTGATTGTTATATTGAAGCCAATTCGCTTACTCTCTATTGGCAATACGTAAAATAGGTAGGCTATTAATGTCTTTAGAAAATATTTGCATGTGTGCTTTCCCTCAAAATATAGTCCCAAATTAACAGACCATGGTTGATTTGATATTGTTTTTTAGATGATGAATTTGAGGTTTTAAAACCACACCAAGAGTTAGTTACTTCTCTGGCTCTACCAAGCGTGAATCAAATTTCTATTTCGGTTTGAATTCCTGGCTCCTTGGCTTTACCGTTGTGAACAAATTAAATAATATCATATTACTTTACCGTGTCTTATCTCACTTACCTATACCCTCGTTGGGTGCTTCTCGGGTTTTGAAGTAGTATGTGGGCATTCTATTCTCATAGGCTAATTTGATTTAGTTCCTTTAAGCATTGACTCTGAAGTACATGGCGTTTTCCAGCTGCCTACTTTACCCCCACGATTTTTGTAATTGAAAAATAATGAGCTTTTGGTTGTCAATGAGGGTGAAAGGATGCTTTTGACTGAGTCAGCAGATATTTAGTATGGCAACTCATTTTGGCAATTACTGTTTTAATAAGGCTGTGAGTGCTTTTTAACAGTATTTAAACAAGTAAATTGCTTCATGGAGAGATTGTGGCGCTTTAAAAGATCGTGTTCAAGAACACGATCTTTTAAAGATCGTGTTCAAGTTTTTCTCTGAGGAAATATTTTTTGTTTGAAGAGTGTCTTTGATATTTAGACTAATTTAGAATCTAAATTAAGTATATCCACAAACAAGCTGCCCAGGAGAAAGCAAAAAGAAAGTACATTGCTGGTTTTAATTTTAATTACCGATGTGTCATTAGGGGTGAACATGGTGGGGGGGGGTCAATCGCCTCTTTATTTTATTGCCCCTATAGTATGGTTTTTTAATTGAGAAAACCGAAAAACAAAATCCCCCTGAAATTTTGTAAAATACCATTATTTTATATCATAATTATACAAAAAAAAAAACACTTAAATTCTCGTGAATCGGCACCCTTGTGTATCAGTTGAGCGGACAAGGCATTCCTTCATTTTTGGCTGTATAGAATAATCCCCGTGCTACATTATGGTCACACTTGTCGATAAAATCAAAATTACGCACGACTACAGCGCCAGTTACGTTCGCCGTTCGTAATTTCTCGAGTTGAACATTGTGCGGTTTTCAAACTTAAATTTCTTGACTGACCAATCAGAGTCAAAGTTTATGGCATCATTTTTAAAACTAAAAAAGATGGAAACTTAGAACAGCGGTTTTTCTATCTGCGAGAGGAATCTGACAAAAGTTAAGAAGACAGTATTAGTAGAGAACAGTTGGACACAAATTACTGTTAGTGCAAACTCTTTAGACTAATTTCTTGCAGTTTTAATTTTTTGCTTTTTTAATACAAGTGTGACGCTAAAATCACCAACATTGCCTTGTCATTCATGATATTTGGCTTTCTTTATCGATAGATGTGACTATGATGTGGCACGGCACAAGTCTTTGCTCTTGTTTCTTAGAAAAATTATAATGACGCCTCTGCGTGGATGTCTACCATGAATAGCCTAGCTTTTATTTTGGAATCTACCTAGACTAGACATTTAAAGCTAGCTAGGGGATGGAGGGGAAACAAATCCAGATTTGCTTGTTTTGGGGATGTTTTTGAACTAGCCCCATCCTCGTCTGAACTTCCCCCTGAAATAGATCTTTGCGCAAAGGCCTAACCCGGACGTATTGCGTTTCTCTGTCCTGTTATTTTTTTTTAATAAGATTCATTTTTAATGGAAGCTTTTAAGACATCTGGCTTTCGCCTTGATTTGTATTCATTAGTATACCATCTTCCACCTTTTTAGCCTTTATAATTTAATTACCTATCGATCATCGAAGTGTTTGATCCTAAATAGTATTCGACACCATGTACGACTTCCCTGATGACCAACAGGCCGTTCATTCAATTTGTATCTCCTGAGAAATTGGCTCTTGTAGTATATGATTTATTGTAATGTATTGGTCCTTTGGATTGGTGCCAACATGGCGCAATCCCTCTAAGATAATTCTTAAGCTTCCGGGACTAGCACTTGGTCCCGACTGGATGGTCCTGATGACAGATGAAGGCGACGATTAGCTTATTAATAATAGATAATGACATACACATGACATTTTGGGATCTATTTAGATGTTTTTCGATGATATCTTTACCTCTTAGCTTAGATATTTGTGTTTTGTGCAAGGGTGTATCCAAGATTTTTTGTTTGGGGGGTACTTTTTTGAGAAGTTTCACCAAAACTTTAAAAAACGTATCAAAGATTTGTTTATATGCATTTTATGAGTTGGATAACAATTTCGAGGAGGGTATTCTAACCTGGATCTCCCCCTGATACGGCCTTGGTTTCGTGGTCTATCTTATGTAATGTCCAATATTATAAAGGTGCAATTTGTTTCGAAGTAATGGAATACTGCTTATTTAATGGAACTGTCAGATGTTTTTTTAATAAAAAAGAAAATGCGCTACAGCTGTGTCAGTTTCTCCTATTTTCAGCCGCAAAACAATAATTTGGCCCGAATAAAGACCAAAATACCATCAATTGGTTAATGACTATCGAAAAGCTCTTTATAAAGCGTCCCAGGTCCGGAGGCCATACTGCCGGGGATGGGGATCCAAACTCAGACCCCCCCCCGGATACGGCCTTGGTTTTGTGGTATATCTTATTTAATGACAATATTATAAATGTGCAATTTTTTTTGAAATAATGGAATAGTGCTCATTTAATGGAACTGTTAGGTGTTTTTTTTTCTTTTTAATGACATAAGAAGATGAACTACAGCAATGTCACTTTCTCCTATTTCCAGCCACAAAACAATAATTTTGGCCCGAATAAAGACCAAAATACCATCAATTGGTTTATAACTATCGAAAAGCTCTTTATATTGCCTCCCAGTTCCGGGGGCCATACTGCCGCGCGATGGCTTATGTCCCTGAAAATGTTTATGGTTAACATAAAATAAGTTGTTTTAACCCTGTTTATGCAGTACTTAACTGCTGTACTTAACTTACTACCCATAAGTACTTAACTTACTACCCAGTACTTAACAGTACTTAAACTCTGTTTATGCAGTACTACTAACGGCTATGCATCTGTATAGTTGAATACCAAATACTGGCAGGGGAGTTTAGTGAATGCCTTATTATGGGGGGGGGGGGGAGCTTCAGAAAAGGCATACTTAAGTCCAAATTTTGAAACTTTCCAGGAGTACAAAAAACAGTTCAAATAGGGATAAAGTATCTGCTGATGACAGTCACTGTCTGTATATGTGATCGAAATATCCAGATTTTGTTGTCATTGTTTTTCATTGTCTAATAAAATGATTTATCCTTATTTGAACTGGTATTTATATGTCATGGAAAGACAGCGTGGTCTTCAAAAAATACCTACGTCGTATGTATGGGGATGATGTGACCAACCAAGTCTATAAATATATAAATTTCCAGGAGAGGTCCTTCAAGTTCATTTGTTACTTCATAACTTTTCTTCATTTCAAGAAATATTTGCTTAAAAAATACAATTTTCAGCTCAAATATTTTGTAAGTTAATTGACGAATTTAAAACTTGCAGTTACCACTATGTAATAAAATATGTAATTATTTATTTGAAAACCCGTCATACAAAGAACAAAACGGATCAATAACAAACAAAGAACAAAATAATAAAATATTAAAGACAAAGATTAAACACTTCAAAATACATAACAACTCCAATGGATTACTGTGTCAGTACCGATGTCCAAATATAGTTCAGTTTAATAAAGAGGAATCATGCGAAGAAACTTGCTTTTCCATGGCAGTAATGGGGACAACAATGCTAAATTTTCTTACAATAACAAATTTGGGCTATATATATATCATATATTAAATACGTAAGCTAACCTAGGTACCTTCCCCCCCTCCCCTAAACCCCAAAAACAATCGCTTAAATAGTATAAACGCGATAAGAAACCACGCTTTGCAATCCATGTATCTCTCGCAAATACCCGTTTGACGGGTTTCGTGTCTGGTTCCCTTGTACAGTCTATAGCGCTGTGTTATTAAGTACCGAATTGCGGGTCTGTGTGGAGATTTTTTGCCTTACCTTTTATAATGCGATCTAAGCGGACAGTTCAAGCACACAGAGCACCATGGGGGAATAAATTAGTATTAATCAAAATTAATGAATTATGTATTGTCGTTGTAAATAAATTTCTAATAATTTTTTTGCTCAGACGGGCTACGGGAAGTCAGTAGAATATTGGTCACAACATTTGAGCCGGACGGACGAAGTTGAATATAAGTATTTAGGCATTGGGATTGAAGTGAACTCGCCTAAAGTGAACTCACCATTGGGATTGAAGTGAACTCTCCTTAAGAAAGGTCTATTATCCTACCTGCCTGATAAAAGAGTAGCCTATTGCTATTATTCCCAGGGTAGCCACCACGGTCAGTTCCTAAAGTGCTACAATTACCCAAATTTGTGTGTTACACAGCGATTTTTGGTGCTACAGTCAAAAGATTTTTTGCGCCCGGTCCGTTTAAGTCTACTTAGATTAGTTTTAGGTCAATTTTATAATTTGATTTAATGTAGAGGAATAAAAATGTATCCATAAAAAATATAGCTGATCAGAGCGCTGAATGGAAAAATGTACGCTCACACCTATTTAAATGCATCTAGATTATTGGCATACATAAAAAAAATGTTCTTGCATATATTTTGATATGAGACACGTTTAATTGCGTTTTATGTCTTTATTTCGAATTTTGTCATATAACCATATGAGAGAAAAAGTGCTACATTCAATAGAAAACATATTACACATGATAAAACAGTGCTAAAATAGCACTTTCGTGCTACAGAAAGCAACCCTGATTATTCCTACTGTTACCAACTTTTGCTACATAATAGCGAAAGCTGTACAAAATGTAGCCACCTTAAATCTTTAGTCTACCTATATGCGTCTTGTCTAGTTTAACCCGGCGGGTTTTTAGTCAGAGGGGAAAAGCAATGAACCGAGAACCGGTTAGAATTTGACAATAAACGTGGTTGTACGATTGACTCTGCCCTAGAGCGATACTTTGAAAGGGACAGTGGTTTCGAGTCGCCTGAAATGTGTAAAGAAAATTAAAATATAATATTGCTCTTTTCATTAGATCCTTAACAAAGAAAAGATAATATATAGATTTTGTGGTACTGTGCTAAAATCCAGGACACACGAAAGAAAGACCGCATCGAAATCTCACTATTGATAAACAGGTTTCCGCTACCTAGTGAGATTGCTCATTCCATGACAAAGATTTAAACGGTACTTTCCCATTATATGGGCCTTTCTAAAAAGTCAAGTTTGGTTAATGCTAATGATATAAAATAAAATAGGATGAATGTATAATAGTTTAGAAACAAATTTGGGCTATATATATGCACATTAGGGGGGTGGGGCGTTGTAAAGCATAGCATATATCAAATACGTAACCTAACCTAGGTACCTTCCCCCGTAAACCCCAAAAAATCACAGTTTAATATCGTATACGCAATGAAAACCATGCTATCATTGCCTACTCTAAAACGATTAACACGTCAAAAACGAGTTTTATCATTGCCTACTCTACAGCGGTTAACCCTAGAGGCCCATATAATGGGAAAGTACCATCTGAAATTTAGTGTTTTGGGGTTTACGGGGACTGTGTACTTTAAACTCATCAGGACTGCAATTTTTTCCTCTAATAGAATCTGAGGATTTTTTCCGTTATTCATTTACAGCTATTTAAAACGTATTTTTTTATCGTTTACTCTTCGCTAGAACTAAAAGAGACATTTTTAGATTGTTAATTTTATTCTATTTTTTTGTGGTTGACGTCGCGTTTGTGACAGTTCACCCCACTCTCCTGATGGTCCAATATATAGGTCACCCTAGGCCTTATACAAAACTAACATGAAGTAAAAATGGTACTATTAGTTTCCTTATGTTACGCTCTTTTGAACATGATGGTCATTACCCTGAAAATGCACCCCTCCCCCACATCTGATGGACAAAGTACTAATAACGTATTTTTGTGGTTCTTCCATTGCTTGATCCGTTGTAAAACTGATGTATAGACTCAGTTGCATTTTAAATAGAACGGAAAAAGATTTGAAATCGACACACTAAGCAAGAGGAAAAGGTTTTTGGAAAATGATATTTGGGAAATTGAGCCTGTCCAAGGTCTATTAGTGTATGGAACACTGTTCCATCATTCTATACTACCCACAATTCTACTATACATGGACTGGTAAATTTCTTTAAGTTCAGAGTTCATTACTTAATACGGCTCTCTTACTTAAATTATCTGAGCAACGATTGTTCTTCATTTACCGTACCGTTGGATGTTGTCCACTTTAATGATTTAAATAAAAGTGTATTATTTTGCAAAGTTAGTATTGTTTTAAATTTCCTGTAACACAATATAGGGCTTCCGCCTTGTTTAAAAAAAAATCGTTAGCAACCGCATTATTTATTGAGGTTTCAGCAGATTGCTTATTCGTCTGAGCTAATAGACAACCTGAGCTTATGAAGAAACCCCATTGAAAAGGAAGTCGTTTCCTGTGGCCGTTGAAGTGAAATCCTATATTTTTTTCCTAATATCAAAGCCTCAGGTCAACAGGTGTTTGGATATTCTACCTCTTTTACGAAGGAAGTGATTTTCTGTTGTTAGTAAATCTAACACAGGATGAAGATTCAAAATCGAAAAGACTTGTGTACGTTTTTCGCAGTTCTAAGACGCAACGTCGTTTTTACTAGGCTGCTACTGGTATAAATGTGTTAACAG
>JAQQPU010006006.1:0-10801 GCA_029168905.1 Artemia sp. Kazakhstan ARC1039 | reverse complement strand
TAAAAAAAAAACTTGTTTTTTTTATTTAATAGTGAGTAGAAATTTCACTTGGATATTTCGTAACAAGTAAGTTAAACCTTCAAAAAAAATTTTTACATTTGTTTTTGCATGGAAAAACTTAGTATTCTGGTCACCAGCTTGAATTTGCTAGTGGTTCAGGAAAGGGGGATCGGACCCACAAACACGGGATGGGATACACATGTGGAATTGTCATTCCTAGGTGGATTTCAGAGATATATTGATAATTTTTTTTACAAATACTGTAGCATGAAAATAGGAATATTTTGGTTGGACTATTTTCCGTTCTTCGTCGGAAGTTCTCTTAAGATTAACCAAAGATTTAAATCTTGTGGGCTACTCAGAAGCCAAGTTGATTTACCACACTTAATTTCTCAAAAGTGTCTAATTTATCAGTTTTTAACTTTGATTATAATTTCTTCGCATTTTTTTTTAGTTTCAGAGCACTTGAATAGTTTCCAACTTTTTATTTTCATTATTGAAATCATCAGAAATAATCAACCAAACTGACGTAATACCTTTAGGACAGCAAATAGCCTAGTTTTTTTTCTTTTTACTCGCTTAATCTACTAACTCAATACTAAAATATATTTAAAAACTTTTTTCCATTTTGTTTTTGTTCCAAAACCCTAATCAGGGTTTCGGTTTATAATTTGTTCTTTAGACCATCAATATAATTGAAGCTTGTGTAAAAAAAAAAAATTCCCTGGATTATTTGCGCGACCCGTTTCAATCTTGATGGGTCTCACCTGTTTTGTTTCAAGCTTTTAGACTGACAGTTTTGTTAGACAGAAAATGTGGATAAGACCTGACAGTGAAAGTCACGACTAGCTCTGCTCCAAAGTGCATTTACCTTTGTTTTTCATGCTTGATGGTAGACGTTATCAGTTTAGAAAATAATCAGTCTCCGCCCATAGTTTATGCATAAAATAAATCACGAACTCCTGAGTGTCAAAAGAATAACTCACGAAGAGATTCATATAACTGTAGCTTACCCTTAAATGATTTATTGGGCTTTACTTGCTCTTGATTTGGAAATAAACTGAATATTAAGATCTAACTAGTACCAGAGCCTGTCCTAAAGCAGGGATAAAATAGAAACACAACTTAGCATATAGTCATTTTGTCTAACGAAGATTTTTTGGACCCTTCCCCCAACTCAAAGTTAACACATCGATATGAAAATCCCCTAACATCTCTCCACCTCCCAACAAAAGGAGCTGTTCACAATCAGACTTTACTGATACCGATAGCTTGCGTTATTTTAGGCCAATCAGAATCAGCCAATCAAAAATGGTATGGAAAATCTGATTGGCTCAAATCAGCTCTTGCTTAATCTCGGCATTAATGAAAGCTCATTGTGAATGGGCCTTTATTCACCAAACTAAGCATAACGACTTACCAAAATTAAGTATAAAACTCATCTGAAAATGATCTTTTTCAAAGTTGAAGACAAGTGATTGGCTGGGAGTTACAAACACTTAACAATTATGTAAGTAGCTAAATTACGATAAAACGTACTTTCTTAAAGTCAAAGGACTTCGAAGATCAATGCATAGTGTAATTTTGCATTCTGAAGCCACTGTTTTTCATGCGGGAAGGGCGCCTTTCAGAACTAATCTCAAGAGGGAACTCCCCATCCCTTATCCCTTCCACTTCCTTTGAGTTATGTCTGTTTTTGGAAACTGTTTAGTCGATTTTTATAATACGCTGGCATAATAATTGATTTAGCGCTGCCACATGTCTGTCATGATGGTTTTAGCAAAATCCGAGTTCCTTTCAGTTGCTCCGACACTTCATGGTACAGAACAAGAGCTGCAAGTTCAAATCCAGGAAATATTTCTAGACATTGAAAGAAAAATATTAATAGACGCCGCAAATGGATAAATTAAGGAACGAACCCTTTCACTAATATTACAATCGGCCTTAGTATCAGGCATATAGTTGACTGACGTATGTCATAAATCATGAGAGTTCTTTCTATTGCGAGGGGCAGATGTGAAAATCGTGGGTGGTCTAATTCCCCCTCGAATCTTTTATATGATCATTTTCTTGGTTTTGGATAATGAAATGTTAGATTTAAGGAAAATCTGCTATTATACTTTTTGGGTAGCATAATAATAAATCGTTTGCCAAAAATTATGGCGTTTTAAAGGGAATAAAATCTTATACCTGCTTCTTAGGATGTATTTTATTTGCTGTTTTCAGTAAAATTTGGTTACAACAGTCTACACTAGTAGAACAGTCTTGGCATTTTTTTTTCTACCTACAACAGTCTTGGACGCAAGACATTGTACTCATATATTTAGCATTTTTTCCACGCGCTAAATTTCAATGCCTAAACTTTCCCCGTTGAGGTTATCAGGTGTTTAGTTTTATAGAAACCAAGAACGTATCCAAAATTTTTTGTTCGGGGGTGGGGGGGTACAATAACAACTTTTAAAAACGCATCACAAATTTGTTTTTATTCATTTTTGTTTCGTTTTTTTATGAGTCGGACAATCGTTTTTTTGTGGGGGGGAGTCAAACCCCCTACCCACCCACCCCCCGCCCCGGATACGGCCTTGATGAAAAGTAAACTATCATTTTGGATCGGCGTTGGCTATAGATTTTTCTTCAAATAGTGAGATAAAAGGTTTGGTACCTTCATTAGTTAAAAAGGATCTTCTGAACAATTTGGCGGTCAAAATGCATTCGATCCACTGGACTAACCCTATACCCCTCAGAATTAACCCAGGCCCGTTTTGGTTGGTAGACCATTTTACCACCCTGTCAAATGTGCTTGGAGCGTGCTAAGTAACAAAGTAATATAATTATACCTCTCTAAGCCGACAGACTTTCGTTCCTTGTTTTTACAAACGATTCTCTGAAATTACTGTTCTTTTTTCTTAATAGGGAAATAAAGAGATTGTTCCTCGTTGAAACTTAATCCTTTGAAACTTTTGGTTTGCCTCTTCACCAAGTGCTTTCCTCAAAATAAGACTAAGGCAAATGTTTTTTCGTAAAGTTTTGTACAGCTCTGGAAAAAATAAAAATAACCAGTTGAAACACCAATACTTCTGCTATCTAAGAGAATCTCTGGCACTTTTCGGTTATAGCGCCTATGTATATAGAAGCTAAGTAGAAAGTAAAACCTGTTTCTCTGACGCTCATTCCTAACGAAATATCACAAAATATGATGAAAATATAATACTTTAGAAAAAAATTTGGGCTATATATTTGGACAATGGGGGGGGGGGTAAAGTATAGCGGGTCTGCATGCAAAATGTGTTAGGTACAATTATTCTGCATGTTATGAAGTAAGAATTGTTTTCTAACATCACACTGTCCAAATACTCTACACCCCTCCCCGCAATGTGCAAATATGTAGCCTAAATTATATTTCTACCATCTATTCTGTCACTTGTTTTTGTTTTCTCACAGTAAGCTGAAAGAAACTAACGAAGAAACCGGCTCCACTTAGCTTGTATATAGGCGCTATAGCAGACAAGTACCGAATCTTTTTTTCTGCACTTGCACAGAAAAGGGAGGGACAAGTACAAGATTAACGGGGATGAATGCCTGGCACAGTAAGATCTAAGGTCTCCAAAAGATTTACTTATAAAATTATCAAATAAATGTTATACATACTTTCTGAGGGGAATAGACCACCAGATCACAAAGGGGAATGGTTCTGAAATGTTCCTATGGTACTTGTCAGTTATTCGTAGCTACAAAAACAAGTGACGGGTAATACAATGCATTGGGCTTAGACAGATTGCATTGGACTTGTATAATTTGGGCTATATATTTGCAAATTAGGGGGTGGGGGTTAGGTTGCGTTGGGTTAGATTAGGTTTCCATTATTTTTTTTTTAATTTATCATTTTATCTTCATGTTTTGTTATTTTTCCTTAGAATTAACCTAACCTCACTTTTTGGGCTATTTCCAATAACCGACAAGTACTGTTCCTTTTTTTTTTTACTTTAGTATTGTCTTTCGAGTAGCATCCGCATTCAATTTATAAGGAACGTTGTCGAAAATTCAGATTGGTACTTAAGTGTTATCCCGGCCACAATCAAGAAGTTTGATCTGTTTAAAATCGGTAGCCCGAGTGAGATAAACTACTCTGCAGGTAAATATATTATATACAGAGTTCGTTCAGTTACGTATTTAATATAATGCGTCCTGGGCGGTCTGCTTTCCATAATTCTCTATTGTAGTTTTCCTATTTTGTTACTAAAGTATTATATTTTCATCATATCTTGGTATATTTCATTGTGATTAACCTAACTTTGCTTCTTGAGTGTGGTTGGGATAGCATGTAAGCACCTTCAGATTTTTCCTTTGCCCTCAAAACTTAACGGATTGCTGAAGTTAAAAAAGAGAAAAAAAATACTATCAGTACCGTAATAACCTTTCTATCAATCTTCCAACCAATTTTAAGTGCAATAAGTCATAAGACATGGCGTGCGTATGTAGCGTGCGAAGTATCACCAATTTGATGTCCTGTAGTCATTGTGGTTTTGACTGACTCGAGAAAATTTGGCATGGTTTTCAAATGATCTCACTATATGATTGTATAAATCACATGATCATAATTGACAAAAATCGAATCCTGTGTTCTATTTCCGACGGTCGAGTGATACAAATCTCGTTTCCATCTTAGTACTGTTCCACGTGCTGCCTCATATTCTTGCTTCGAATGAGCTTGGATGAATCGCCATGACCAGCTCTAAATCATTGAATGTATCAAGCAGTCTATCTAGGATTTTGGTTCGGGGGGCGATTTAGCAAATAGACTATATAAAATGCAAAAAAAAATTGTTTATATGCATTTTGGTTACGTTTTTACAAATCGGACAAAAATTTAAGGGGAAAGGGGGGTTCGAACCCAGTAACCCTCGTGGATAGGGCCTTGGTATCAAACAGTTTCGTAACTTTTCAGGAAAAGAAAACTCTCTGGTACAGAAACGGAGGTACAACTTTTTAAACCCTTATGATAACCTTGTATGCCTTCTTAATAATGAGGAGTCCCTGTTTGCTTCCAGGCGTTAAAAGGACGAAAAAAACACATGTTCGGTGATTATCGGTGATATTTCTGTTTAGGTTCAAAGAGTATAGGTAAATTATGAAAGCGGAAACTGGCGCTAATGGCGAAGAAAAATCACCAGCGCCTTCTAATCGTAGGCTGATCTATTTAAAATCACTTTAAAGATAAATTATAGGTAAATATGTTCGAATGTATCTTTGTGATTTATTTTTGTAAGCTTATGGAAATAAGCCTATATTATGGAAATATGTCGGTACATATTCCATAATATAGTAATAATAAACGCCGCTATGCGGGCCTTTCTAAAAAGTCAGGTTTGGTCAATGCTAATGAAATAAAATAAAATAGGATGAATATATAATAGTTTAGAAACAAATTTGGGCTATATATTTGCACATAGTGGGAGGGTGGGGGTAAAGCAAAGTATATATTAAATACGTAACCTAACCTAACCTAGGTACCTTTCCCTCCCCCCTAAACCCCCAAAAACACAGTTTAATATCGTATACGCAATGAAAAGCACGCTATCCTTGCCTAGTACATAGCGGTAAACATATCAAAAACGGGTTTTATCATTGCCTACTCTATAGTAGTTAACCCGAGAGGCCCGCATAATGCAAGAGTACCAATATGTCTTCCGTGAGAAAGGGGGCTCGAGTCCTGGTGTCGCTGCTTATTTGGTTTGGAACTAGAGTAAGCGGTGCGACTCTTTAAGCTCAGTTGGAGTCGACCCAACACTAAGTCTGTACCTGGAAAAATCAGGGGAAAAATAAGGGAAGCGTCGGATGATTTGCCCCCAATCACGAATTACACTCCTGGCCGATACAGAGAACCAGGAGACCGATTCCTGCGCTACGCAGACCATTCGTCAGCCTGCAGAAAAAGTTAAAAAAAAGTATGGAAATAACGTGGAGATGAAATACGATTTTTCCAAAATGTTTTACTTTTAAGACACAATGTAACCAAATTTGAGAAATAATTCATAGATGGTAATGCTTGACCTGTGTAATTCGTCGTCGTCAGTTCAATTTAGAAAATACAAGGATATTCTTGTAAAGGGACTCCTTCTCCCAGTGATGTCAATTTATGAAAATACAGGGAGAGTGGGCAAAATGTATTTTTTTAAATTTAGGAGGGGGCAAATTCTTGGTTTTTCAATTTTTCAGTGAAAATACCCCAAAAAGAGATATTTTTCAAAATATTAGGAATGCTAAAAAATCTAGGGGGAACATGCCCCCAAATGATGCCACTTCATTTAAGCGACTGTCCCTCTCCCCGTCAAACATTGGTCTGGAGTACTCAGCAAACGAAAATGTTGCGCATTTGGAACTAAAAATTACCTTCTTTTTTTAACCCTTCTGCATTTGAAAATAAGGTTGCATTCAAACTAAACCGACTGGTTTGGTCATTTAAATGAACAGTCTCCATAGTAATCCTGTGGTGTCGGGAACGAACACGGCATTACTTCTCCTTGTCTGCTGATGTGGATGAAGGAAATTCTAAACAGTAAATTGTACTCTTTTTTACATCTACTCTAAGAACTAAGATATTCTTTAATATACTGCGGGGATAAAACAAGCATTCTCCTAAATTACTTCTTCACTCCTTTTTGCATTTTCTTGTTTCGGGATATCCGCATATCCTTGTTAGTCTTGATAGAACCTACTTAATGTTGCCTTGAGGATTCTGGTGTCTGTCATTAGAAAAAAAAAATCTGCAGACAAAAGCCACTTAGGCGATAAAACATTTCCGGATGAGGAATATTGCAAGCCTTTCTAAGCGTAATAAGAAATTTCATATATTTTCTTTAACTTTTTTTGGAGGTTTTTGAAGAAAGCCACTCAATGAAAGTTCCTGCTGGTTCATATCAGTGACTCGTTTTTAGAAAGCTTAGCGAGGGAGAAGGCGTACGCTGTGACCCAAATCTATTGTATTTTAGGGAAATAACCCCAATAAAAAATTCTTTGTAATTTTAGAAATCTATGGCAGAACTATGCCCCTCTTAAAATGGTGTATAATGAGATAATTTACAGTTATTCGAAATGAATTAAACATACAATAAATACACGGTACTAATCTCCACAAAAGCTCCTTGGCCTATAAAGGGGGGAAGACACTCGAGTCACTTAAATTTTAATTCAAATAGAAGATCAAGGAAGTAAAAAAATAATATTAAAAGGATTGTAATGTCATTCAGCAATAATGTAAAAGATAAATAATTTTAAAAAAAATATATAAAAATAGACGGTACTCTTGCATTATGCGGGTCTTTCTAAAAAGTAAATTTTGGTTGAAGCTAATGAAATAAAATAAAATAGAATAGGATGAGCAAATAATAGTTTAGAAACAAATTTGGGCTATATATTTGCACATTAGGGCGTTGGGGGGTAAAGCATAGCACATATTAAATACATAACCTAACCTAGGTACCTCTCCCCCCTAAACTCCCAAAAACCACAGTTTAATATCGTATACGCAATGAAAAGCACGCTATCATTGCCTAGTCCATAGCCGTAAACATGTCAAAAACGGGTTTTATCATTGCCTCCCTATAGTAGTTAACCCGAGAGGCCCGCATAATGCTAGAGCACCAAATAAACTTCAATAAGTACTTCACAAAACATAAACATAAAAAAAAGAAAAGATTTTAAAGAATGTTTTGAAGAAGCTAAACGAGTGACACCTTCGATCTGATTCAGGCATCATGCAATCGAAAGTGTCACACAAATTTACGAAAAGTTTCAAAGGCAAGGCCGTATCCAGGGGGAGGGGGCTACTGGGTTTCAACCCCCTCCTCCCCAAAAGGTGTTTGAGTCTTGAAAATGTAATACCAATGCATATAAACATTTTTCATGTGCTTTTAAGTTTTTTTGTAGCCCCCTCCCTCCTCAAAAACATCCTCATTCCCCAAACAAAACCCCGGATAGGCTATGCATTTCCTCAAAGTTGTACTTTTTGCATTAAGACAGCGTTTTTCAAAAGTATGGGTCGTAACGGGGCAACGGATCCTTGGAAAATTTGTGAAAGCACACTTTCTTTTATATATTATGTTTTTGAAACGTCCGGAGAATGTGTCAAGTTTGTAAACTACTTAAAATGCCGTCCACCAAATTGTAAACTTTCTTCAAATTATGCGAGGAAATAGGGAGTGATTATAAACACCTCCTTTGGGATTGTGATTCATGTTGGCTTTCAAAAGGAACCATTTTAAAATGTTTCTTTGGGGTAAAAGAGAAAGCCTTATTATTTCTAAGTTTTTCCATCTGAGGAAAAAAATTCCACGATTTCGAGCGGTTAATAAAATTTGCTGATTTAAAAAATATATTTGCTGCGTTCAATGAATTGAATGTAAATTTGCAAGGCTTTGGTTGAAATTTTTTTGAAGCTTTCGGAAAAAGTCGCTGCGACAATAATAATAATAAAAAAAAACTTTTTAGAAACAATGTTTTAAATATTTTGTGGAAAACCATGCAAAATATAATGGAGGAGATTTATATTTAGAAGCACTATCAATTTTAATTCTAACAAATCATTAAAAATAGTTTTAAAGGATGTTTTCCGGATATTTCATCAAATTATAAATGAATATAATAATAGTAAGAGTAATAATATTCATTAAAGACAAAATATTTTGAAGTAAAGTTTACTTCATTTATTAATATTTTAAATAAGTGAAGTTTTTTATTAATTACTTATTCTGTTCGTTTTAGGATTAGTCTGTTCATTCATAGAAGTGTTTGTTACCTTTTGGTTCAATGTGATTATTTATTTTAATTCCTGTTCGTTTTGGATTTTACTTGTTCATTCATAATAACTTCTACTTTGTGGGATTATTGCTGCTCGTTTTATTTTTAATATGGCTCTACATGTTTTTAAATAACTTCTGTTTTTTGAAAAAGAAATGTATAGATTATCTTGAAGAAACTGAGAATAACAAAATTTGATCTTCGAGGCTTGCTATCGTCTAGAGGAAATCCTAATAGATCCAAATCTTTGTTTATTTTTCTTTCAATCCTTTAATTGCTTCCTTTCAGGGCGTTGTCTCAACCTTTTGAAGATGCACGGTTCACTGAAGTTTTGTAAATAATTGAAAAGTCACTTTCTAAACATTCAATTAAAAAATAACGCTTCGCTCAAACATGCGTATCTTTCAATCGGCGCCTACTTTCAAATCCCTTTTGTTTCCAGCCTGGACTAACTGACGCCTTTTTAAATTAGTTTGTTTTAGTTGGCAAATATTACTTGAAAGAGGGCAAAATAGGTTCAAAACAGTTATTCAGCCACGAGCAACGGGATTTATTTCCCTCTGAGTCTTCTGTATAAAAATGAAAAATAAGAGCTTCGGAACAGATAGTAGTCAAATGTCATTTTCTTAAACTGTCAGGGAAATTGTTGAAGAAGACCTTGGTACTGGTGCATTATGCGGACAATTCTATAAACTGCTAAAGGAGTCAAGTTTGGTTAATGTTAATGAAATAAAATAAAATGGGGTGAATATATAATAGTGTATGAACAAATTTAGCCTATATATTTGCACATTAGGGCGAGATGGGGGTAAAGCATATCATATATTAAATACGTAACCGGTACTATCCCATTTTGCGGGCCTCTCGGGTTAATCTCTATAGAGTAGGCAATGATAAAACCCGTTTTTGAAGTCTTAACTGTTACAGAGTAGGCAATAATAGCAAGGTTTTCATTGCGTTTACGATATTAAACTGTGTTTCTTAATTTTAAGTAGTATTTCAAATAATCTGTTTAAGACCTGTTTCAAACAAATGTTTCTATCTGTCTTGTTTGGCGTCATAATTATGTTTGAATTTTTTCTCTTTTCGTTGGATTAATATGGGTATCATCTTGGTATTGTCTTTTGTATGACCCTCAGACCCCTCTAAATTATTCTGCAACCCTTAGGGATTATAGCAGCTGGTTTGCCACTTCCTTTGAAACTGGTTGTGTTGGCTGTCTTTTTAAGCTCCGGTGTTTTCAAAGAAACGTTCCGAAAACCTGCGTAAATTTTGAATCCAAAGTTTTTAACGTAGAGGTTTATGTGAAAGGTCACCAGCGGTTTAATCATCTATTTAAAGTAGGGCAGAGACGAGTGTTTCTTACTGAGAAAAACTAGGAGCTCTTACTGAAATCTGACAACATATTTCGATTTTTCCTTCACAATCGACATTATCGATTATCGTCACATAAAGGGCGTATCAAGGATTTTTTTTTTTTTTTTTTTTTTTTTACGGGGGGTCTACTATGAAAAACATCGAACTTTGTTTAATTGCATTTTGTTCCACTTTTAAAAGTCGCAAAAACTTCTGGGGAGGGAGATATGTTCAAACCTCGCTTCCCTGGATACGGCCTTGCGTCACATAATCAATTTGATTTTTTTTTATTGGCTAAGTAAATTGTGTTAATTTTGAATTTGTGTTATACAGGTCAGCAGTAGTGCAGCTGACAGTGCGATAATATAACATTAGATTATATCATCACGGTCGATGGTAGCTTAACCTGAAACTGTTCAAACCGCTTCTTCCGCTGTAGGCCTTTTTTTGCTACTTTGGTTTCTACTCTGGTCGATCTTACAATGAAGCTTAACTTTTTTCATAGAAAAGGGGTTTATTAAATAAAAAAATGGTACTTAAGTATTAAAGTACACTTTTATATACTGCTAAAGAAGTCAAGTTTGGCTAATGCTAATGAAATGAAATAGGATGAATATATAATAGTTTAGAAGCGAATTTGGGCTGTATA
>JAQQPU010006005.1:27768-44481 GCA_029168905.1 Artemia sp. Kazakhstan ARC1039 | reverse complement strand
TGTGTGTGTGTGTCGTCTCTGTGCGTGTGTCGTCTCTGTGCGTGTGTTGTCTCTGGGTTTGTTGTCTTTTTGTGTGTGTGTCGTCTCTGTTTTGTGTCTTCTCTGTATGTTTGAGATCTCTATGTGTGTGTCACCTCTGTGTGTGTGTCGTCTCTGTGTGTGTTTCGTCTCTGTGTGTGTGTCGTCTCTGTGTCTGTGTTGTCTCTTTGTGTGTGTCGTCTCTGTGTGTGCGTGTCGTTTCTGTGTGTTTGTCCTCTCTGTGTGTGAGACGTCTCTTTGTGTCTGTCGTCTCTGTGTGTTTGTCCTCTCTGTGTATGAGTCAGCTCTGTGTATGTGTGTGTCGTCTCTGTGCGTGTGTCATCTCTTTGTGTGTTTCGAATCTGTGTGTATGTTGTTTCTTTTTGTGTGTTGTCTCTGTGTGTTTGTCGTCTCTCTGTGTGTGTGTCGTCTCTCTATGTGTGTCGTCTCTGTGTGTTTTTCGTCTCTGTGTGTGTGTCGTCTCTATGTGTAAGTCGTCACTTTGAGTGTGTCGTCTCTGTGTGTGTGTCGTCTCTGTGTGTGTGTCGTCTCTTTGTGTGCTTCATATCTGTGTGTGTGTCGTCTCTTTCTGTGTGTTGTCTCTGTGTTTTTGTCGTCTGTGTGTGTGTGTGTGTCGTCTCTCTAAGTGTGTCGTCTCTGTGTGTGTGTCGTCTCTGAGTGGGTGTCGTCTCTGTGTGTGTGTGTGTGTGTGTGCTGTCTCTATGCGTGCGTCGTCTCTATGTGTGTTTCGTATCTGTGTGTGGACACGCTTCTATTATCACCCCATCTCCCCAAAAACACTTTTCAGACATTTCTTGTTAAAAATTTATTTTCAACTAATTCACCCGGGTTTTCGAAAAGCAATTCATGCCAGAGTACAGCAATATAACTAGTCTAATACATCCACTCTGTCATCGCCCCATCTCCCAAAAAATATTTTTCAGACATTTCTTGTTAAAAATTTTATTTCAAGTCATTCATTTGGGTTTTTCGCAAGATATTTTAAACATGGATGTTCTTAGTTCTGAAAACTAAAACCCAACTTTATTAGAAAATTATTTATTATTAATAAGACCAGATGTATTTTAAACATGGACGTTCTTATTTCTGAAAACTAAAACCCAACTTTTTTAAAAAAGAAAAAAAATCAATTATTATTAATAAAATCATATGTATTTTAAACGTGGTTGTTCTTATTTTCGAAAATTCAAACCCTAACCTTATTAAAAAAAAATAATAAAATATTATTAAAAAATCATATATGAATAATAAAATCGGATGTATTTTAAACGTGGTTGTTCTTATCTCTGAGAACTAAAACCAAACTTCTTTGAAAAATCAAACATTATTAATAATCAGATGTATTTCTAATGTGAATGTCCTTATTTCTGAAAACTAAAGCCCAACTTTAATAAAAAATTAAATATTATTAATAAAATCAGATGTATTTAAAACGTTAATGTTCTTGTTTCTGAAAACTAAAACCCATCTTTATTAAAAATCAAATATTATTAATAAAATCAGATTTATTTTAAACATGGAAGTTCTTTGTTCTGAAAACTAAAACCCAACCTTATTAGAAAATCAGATATTATTAATAAAACTAGATGTATTTTAAACGTGGATGATCTTATTTCTGAAAACTAAAACCCAAGTTTATTAAAAAATCAAATATTATTAATAAACACAGATGTATTTTAAACCTGGATGTTCCTGTTTCTGAAAACTATTAAATAAGAAAAACAAATTTTTTTAACTGAAAGTAAGGAACGAAGTTAAAACTTAAAACGAACAGAAACTATTCCGTATATGAAAGGGGATGTCCCTCAACGCTTCACTCTTTACGCTAAAGTTTGACTTTCTCACAACTCTATTTTTTTAAACAATAAAAAACTTTAGCGTAAAGATCGAGGCGTTGAGGAGGGGACAGCCCCTCTCATATACGGAATAATTTCTGTTCGTTTTAAGTTTTAACGTCGTTCCTTACTTTCAGTTAAAAAAAAACTTGTTTTTTTTATTTAATTTTTGAACGTTTTTGAATTAATACAGATTTTCATTTTGGCTCACCGTACATGAATAATTAAAAAAAATTTGCATATTAATTTTACTTTTATTTGGTTAAATGGATTTATTGAAACTTGTTTAATTTTATTTACAAACGTTTCAATTAGTAATAAATATGCGTAACTTACGAATTAACTTACATAACGAAACTTCTATATTCATATACTTTGAAACTTCTATTGAAACTTCTATATTCATATACTTTTAATACGTAAATTAGGGGGCCTGCCCCCTATTCAAAACCTCGCTCTTTAAGCTAAAGCGCAAATTTTGTTCCACTTCTTTAAAAATGACCGCTTAATCACAAAGGCCGTTATTTAGAATAAATAGCTCTTATGAAAGTACAACTAAGAAATCTTTGGCTTAAAGAGCGAGGTATTGACTAGGGGGTGAACCCAATCATATGCGTAATATTTTCTGTTCGTTTTAAGTTTCGATGTTGCTTCTTACTTTCAGTTGAAAAACTTGTTTTTTTATATTTATTTTCTGATCTTTTTTTAAATAATGCTGAAAAGTCCGGCACCCCCTTCATAGCAATCTGCCTTCCCCCATGACATCTTTCCTTATGGAAAGATCTTCCAAAATAACCCTCGACCCTCCCCCAATACCAAAAAAAACCTCCTGAAAACTTCTATATAGTTTTATAGTTTTATAGAAGTTTTATAGAAGTTTACTTCTATATAGAAAACTCCTATAACCAATACTATATGTTAACATTGGGTAAATTTCATAGCTTTCAGCCCTCCCCCTGGAGAAGTCGGGGGACTAAGTCATCTTAAAAGACATAGTTATCATATTTTCGACCATGCTAAACAAAATGGCAGTCTCAAAATTTTGATTGGGTGACTTTGGGAAAAAATGAGCGTGGGAGGGGGCCTAGTTGCCCTCTATTATTTTGGTCACTTAAAAAGGGCACTAGAACTTTTAACTTCCGTTCCAATGAGCCATCCCATGATACTCTAGGACCACTGGGTCGAAACGATCACCCCTGGGGAAAAAAACAAACAAACAAATAAACACGCATCCGTGATCTTTTTCCGGCAAAATATGCTAAATTCCACATTTTTGTAGATAGGAGCTTGAAACCTTTACAGCAGGGTTCTCTGAAACGCTGAATATGATGGTGTGATTTTCATTAAGGTTCTATAACTTTTAGGGGGTCTTTCCCGCTTTTTTTGAAAATCAGCCAAATTTTCTCAGGCGCGTAACTTTTGATGGGTAGGATTAAACTCTTTGAAACTTATATATTTAAAATCAGCATTAAAATCTGATTCCTTGTTTGCATCTATTGGTATCAAAATCCCGTTTTCTAGAGCTTCGGTTACCATTGAACCGGGTCGCTCCTTTCTTACAGTTTGTTACCACAAACTGTTTGAAAATTCTCTTTGCCTGTGTGTCAGGATGGATGTTTGCTTGTCTGTGGAGATTTTTGAGAAAAAAATTCAACTCATCTCTCTCAGACTTTGGTAAAAGTTCTGTTAAAGTATCTCATTTTCTAATATATCCGCTATGAGCCTGCTAGTAGTATCTTTATCTCTGAAAATTCCTTTTCTTACATCTCTGACTTTTTTGATAGATATTCTAAACGTTTGACGTTCTAGCATACCCTAAAAATAAAGATCATGAAACAAAGTAATGCATAATATATTTTTTATGAAATAATGAAATTTAGAATATCAATATAAAAAATATGTTTCATACATTATTATACATTATTAACAACTTTGAACAACTTTGGACATTTTGAATCTTTTCCATAAAATAATTTATCATGTTCTCTCTTGATACCATAGTTATTCTCTTCTCTTAGTTTATAACCAGTAGAATTCAGAGTTCAGAGTTCATTTTATTAAACAATAAACGAACACAATAAAAGGAAAAAAACCTTCCACATATAATTAAACACAATAAAGAGAAGAAAGGAAAAAAACGCTACAACATATTCCCCCCACAGGGCTCCATGGCCCGGAAAAGCAGAGAGAAAAAAAGACATACCTAAATATCACTAATACTGATGACAAACTGTCGCCCACCACTCAAAATCCGCCAAAACCAAGCCAGGCGTGATGCTGCACACATGGTAAACAACACTCAAAACAATAAATCCAACTCAGCCCAGAGACGTCCAACCCATCATAAAAAAAACAAAAAAAAAGAATATCTTAACATAATAATTATTCATCTCTTTTGAGTTGTACACAATTTTAACTGGGGTGTCACCTACGGGTTCAATCTGCATTTCATCTTTGATACTATTGGGTTTATTGACTATAACCTTCACTTGTGCTTCATTTTCCATCAATTCACCTTTATATTCATTGATGATATTGTGTGCCAATGCCCTTTTTATTTTGCTAGGGATTTCACTGTCTATTCTCATATTGTGTTTACACAGGTAACAGTTCTGGCACATAGACATGATAAGATTTATTATATTAGCGCAACAGTTGGCTTTTCTTTTCCCCTTTGCATTCATTTGAATACTAATACCAGAACGAGGGCATTAAGATGTATCAGTAGGTAATATGTTACTAGAACCATGAGCAAGAAGATGCCCCTCTTCATCAGCTATTATTTTTACGTTATCATTCTCTTTGAGCGCTATCATCTCTGGTAATGATACTCTTGCATATCTACCATTTGTACAATGAAAATTCTTGGGTGCTCCAAAAAAATTTAAACTCTTACTGTCATGACAAAGCACGCATACATTTCTAATAGTGCTACGACTTCTACTTGTTTCATAGTTCAAGTACTTCTCCTTGTCAGCATTAAAGACAACAATGACTTTATCATGTGTACACACTTCCCTCGAATCATTCATTTTCACTTTTTAAACAAAAATATAATGCAGATGTCAATCCTTCCAATGTAGAAAAATTTCTGATTTAATACATGCAATCAAGTAGGTAGTGTCAATAACCAGGCATAGAGTATCACTCGGAAAGCCGCGTCGTGTTTATGAGCAAGCATAGAGAACGATTGGTACTGCCGCAAGCATATTTCATGTTATTTTAAGATACATAAAAAAAGTTAAAAAAAACTTGATTAAAAAATAATAAAAAAAGTTTAAAAAAACTCCCAAAAAAGTATTGAAAAAATGGGGGATGGGGGCCCCAAATAAGTTAGAGGGAGGGATCCCTTGGAGTTTAGGGATAGGGGGCCCTTGAAGGTTGAGGCCTTTGGTGGTTAGGGTCATTGATGGTTGCGGTCCTTGATGCTTCAAACCTATAATCATCTCACTAGTTGATTTCTAAGGACTTTTTGGATTGTTCTGATTTTTTTTCATTAAAATTCCTTTCTTGGCATTTACATCACTATTAGTATCAACTTTTTATTATACTATAATGTTAGAGCATATTTTGTATTGACAACACTGTTCAAATGGTACTTGTTTATTATACAGAACACATCTGAGAAGTAAAGCTAGGTCAAGTCACAAGGTCATCTTGTCATCGTTAATCGTTTCTTTAGATTTATGCCAAGGATGTTATTCCAAATTTATAATAAATTGCCTATGAATTAGCAACCCCTTTGGGCTTACCTTAACTGGTAAGCAGTTTAAACCTTTTTGCCACCTTCGTACCATCCAATTAAAAATGTTATCGAGCTCTGTTTCACTCCTATTATTCAATCACCAATTAAGATCATTCATTGCAGAGTTATGCAAATGCTATACCTTTTATCGCAAATTGAGTTAGCTTTTACGCAAATGTTATAACTATCAACTTAAAAAAAATTCTGATTGTAGCATTTCATTCCTCATTCTTTAATTACCAGCGACGCATTGCTAAGCAAGCCAGTCTTGACTAAAGGCAATGGTCCAGAAAATGAGTTTTGGCAAAAGAGTTGTTCATCTTAAATTATGCAGAAAAAACATGATTATATGGCCTCTGGGCCAAAACTAGTATTTTTTAAAAGAGACCACCTTTGAATACGCAATATCAAGATATCTAGTTTTGACTATTGAACCTAAAAAACCTGTCTGATTGTTTGGCCATATTAAAGGACCATAATATAACAGGCTCGGTCACTTTTTAGGTCCATAATATAGATTGTTTGAACGCTTTATACGACCTGTCTTCAAACCTTTTACATGCTTACTACTCATCTTTGGTCCTTTATTTTATAGATTATGAGCAAGTGTTCGATTCTGTTGATAGAAGAGCTATAGCAAAGGTTTTACCCTTGTATGGAATACCAGACAAATACATTAAAGTGATTAGTGCTATGTACGAGAATAACACGGCTGCAAATAAGGTAGGAAATGAGGTTAGCAGCTGGTTTTGTATTAAATCAGGAGTAAAGCAGGGATGTGTTCTATCCCCCTTTATATGGATTATTTTGATGGACTTTGTCTTAAGGAGCACAGGAAAGGCACAGGCACAGGGAGACCACAGAATCAAGTGGGGAGTAAAAATCTCCAGAACTTAGATTATGCTGATGATTTAAGCATCCTAGAGAAAAGGTTGAGCGAAATGAATGAATTTTTAGAGGTTTTGCGAGTTCAAGGTGCTATAATAGGTTTGAAAATTAATGTTAAGAAGACTAAGTCACTAAGGCTAGGAATAAGTGAAGAAGAAAAGGTGACTTTGGGTGATGAAATGATCGATCAAGTGGGCAGCCTCACTTACCTTGGTAGTATTATTAGTAATGATGGTGGGAGCAGTGAAGATATTTAAAGTAGCATAACCAAGGCTCAGGGTGTTTTTTCACGATTACAAAAAAGCTTAGAAGAATAGGAAGATATGTCTGCAAACCAAGATTGGAATAATAAAAGCTGCAGTGATTACAGTAGTCAAATATGGCTCTGAAGGAAGGGTGTTTCGAAAAGCAGACGAAGATTTGTTAGATGTATTCCAGAGAAATTGCTTAAGGATTTTTCTGGGTACCCGGATGACTGACCGTATTTCAAACAATAAACGGTACAAAAAATGTGGTTCAATACCGCTCTCTTGGGCTGTAATGAAAGAAAGGTTGAGATGGCTAGGGCACGTTGTGCGTAGGAAGGATGACAAATTGCCGAAGACTGTTTTTTTCGACCAACCGTATAGGGCTAAACGGAAAGCAGATCGTCCTCGTATGGGGTGGGAAGACGTCATAAAGAAAGATTAAAGGAAATGGGAACTTCGTTGGCAGGTGTAAAATGGGAGGCTTTGAATAGATTAGGATGACATAGGAGCGTGGGTAGCTGTATTGGCCTCAGATGGCTTGGTGCTGCAGTGAGTTGTTAGTAGTAGTAGTCGTAGTCTTCGTAGAAACTTCAAAAATGACTCATTCATTTGGAAATTGAAGGGACCATTGCCCTTTTTAATTGTTGGAAGCGATTGGAGAACAACTAATGCCTCTCTCACGCCCACCATTATCCCAAACACATCCAATCAAAACTTTGAGATAGCCAATTTATTCAACGTAGTTGGAAGTTCTGGAAGTTAGGTCTTTGAGGATGACAACCCCCTTACAGCCCTTTGGACCAGGGTTAAAATTTATGCCCTGGGAACATATAAGGTGTTTATAGAAATCGTTGATGTAGAATCTCAAAAAGGGCTCATTTTATTGTAAATTGAAAGAATTAGTGCCCTATTTATAGTAAAAAGTGATTGAAAGGCTTGACATTTTTATATTAGAGAGCGATGTGGATTTTTTTTACGATGTGATTTTTTTTACAACAGGGAACTTTGTATCGAAGAATTTTTTGTATTGACAGTTTGTTGTCAATGTGCACTTATGTCCATGTGCATTGAAAGTTTAATATACATATATTGACCTTTATTAATCAAAATATTAATATTATTTGATTTATTAAAGGTATAAAACTATAAACACTTATATTTTTTCAGTAAAGTGCAAATTATGTTCTGACCTTGGGAAGACATAGGAGGTTTTGAGCCCCACTCATGTTAATATCTGCTCGGTTTTAGTTTGACTCTGTTATTTATTGCAATTTCTGTTCGTTTTTTGTTTCATTTATTTATCGATGCTTATTTGTGTTAGTTTCACGCTTGGTAGATTATTTGATTTTGTTTTTGCTCGTTTTTGGTTTAATGAAGTTCTTTACTTCTCTTTGAAATTAATTTTAAAATAATGAAACACAATGTCTTACAGATTGTGAAGCAAAACACCGTTCCTTAGTAGGAACTCATTATCCAATACTGATTACACATAATTTATTCATGGTTCTGTTTGTTGATGGTTATATGCTTTAATGTTGTTTCTAAGTTCTTTTCTGTTTATTGATGGTTATGTGGTTTGACGTTTCAATGCTTATTGAGTACAGACAGAAGTTTACATCATTGCCAGATAAGAGCGTCTATGGTTATGTGGTTTGATGTTTTTCCTTAGTTCTGTTCTGTTTGTTAATGGTTATGTGGTTTGATGTTTCATAGATATTTCTAAGCCTAATGGATACAGACAGGAGTCTACAACATTGCCAGATAAGAGCGTCTAACAAGAATAAGATCACGCCTCTCTTTCTAGGCCAATGGATGCAAGTAAGGTTTCTCTTACATCGCACTTCAACCTTGAGATTTTGTTTATAATGAACACGGTTTGTGGTTAAAGTATCATATCGTTTCACGACACACTGGAGCAAACAATGAATACTGTGGACTTAGAACTTTTTGCTGCACAGATTTATAATGTGAGTCCTGTTTAGTAAATTTTCTTAGGTTTTTCAAAATAAATCATTTTTTGTAGTCCACCACCCCCTCCAATATATTCAAATTCAGGGTATACCCCCCCCCCCCAAAAAAAAAAAAATCTTTATACTATGTTTCAAAATATATTTTTTTTTCCACTACGTAAACCCCCCCCCCCGTCCTCCCTCCCACCATTCGTCACCAATTAATTCTTTCAATTGAAGTTGTTACTCAAAAGTGTCATTTTCACATGCATTTAAAACCATCAAAATCTTCACACTTGCGAATTAACATAACCTGTGTGTGATTATGTCTCAAGAGGGATGATTTCGTAAACAAATCTTTTCGCACGCACATTATCTAAATTAACAAAAAAAAGGATGTTAGCTACACAGTAAAATGATTGAGGCCACAGACTTTGCGTAATTCTAGACGGTCTGAAAAAGGGGCAAATTATTTGCAAAATTAAAAGAGATGTTTATAGGACGTGGAAATTACGTAAAAGGTTGATGCTAACAGCCATTTAGAGTGCACATTATTCCTTTTTTCTAGCTTTCTTTCGATAAAGTTTATTTTATATTCTCAGGGGGAGGGTGTGAAAACTATGGTTTTTAACTCTGATAATATTAAGCTAGAAAGCAAAGTCCTTAGGAGTTGTATTAAGTGTAAATTGGCTAGCTTTTTTACCTCTGATCGCAAATTTTAGGCCTATTTGCTGGGTTAACCATCTTTTTTATCTAATTTAAACCATATATCTAAATACATTCTGTTTCTTGAGCTTATAACATTTCAAAAGTTATGCTGTGGGTTTGTAGCCTACGGAACTATCTAAATTTGACAACTTACCCCCTTAATTGGGGTTTTTAGCCTTTTGTTATTGACCCTGGTTTTAGAAACATGATTGTTTGGTTTTTCATAACGCTTTTTTTCATTAGCTACAAAAAATATGTAATTTAATTTGTTTTTTATGACAATTTTGAGCAATGTCCCCCACCAGACAAGAAGGCGAGAACCATCGATAAAACCCCTGTGAGGGCATCAGTTGTACTGTATGGCCGTTGGCCAAGACCTTCAGCTCAGTGTACCCCGCGTATACATGGCTATGACGTTGCTGCTCCGTCCACCCCCTATCAAGCGTTGCCGGGGCCTTCAAGACCAATGCCCTCTATACGAGGCAAGAATGAGCCTCCTTCAGCCCTCAAATTGCAAGCTGCAAATGTTATTGCAAGTTTTTAAATTTTATTTGCGCTAATAAATTTTCTCCCAAAAGGAAATAAATTGCTCTCCTTTTGAGCTGTTTAATTATCGAATCTTGGCAAGTGCACCCATCAGACCTGCTAAATTCTTGTGAATTAGGTTAGTGAAGACAAAAAAGGCACTATATTCAGGTCAAAACTTCCAATAATAAGTACCAAAATCTATTGCGATGTTGTTTCTCGAGTAAAAACTGTTTTATTAATGAATGGTTTATCTTGCCTCTACAGATATCATAAAAACAACTTTCTATTAGAATGAGTTGTGTACCATGACAGGAGATGGTTTGAAAGGGATAGGCTATCCATTTCAAACCAAGCAAAGACCCCGTTTTTTTCCAAAGCAGATAAAGAGTATTAAAGTAAAAGTTTTGGGGAGTTGTTTAAACAAAATCAAAACCTACTATGTCTCGTATAGATTGTAAATATGTTATATCACTAATGCATATGTGGTGGCTATTAAAGTGGAACTTTCAGTATATAGAGAGTGGGGAACCAAACGGTGCTATGTTCACACAGATACTGCTACTACTACTACTACTAACTATTTTTTTAAGCACATGTTTTAAATAATGTGGTTCGCTAATAATCCAATTTTCAAAATAGGGTGATTTAGACACTTTGAAAATAAGCTATTTTCTATATAGGTTACACTGGTTCCTTATGCACTATCTCCCCCACAGGCTGTAGAAAAAAATCCCGAAATGATCCAAATTGAACCGCAAATGGAGTTTCGTCACAATCAGGTCACTGAAATACCGGTTATAACGATAATGCATGGCTTAGTAAATTCTTAGAGGCGTGTTTTGGTGATGGTAATGTTAATTTAAATTATACTTATCCCATTGATACGGAATGGGCAGACAATTTATTGAGTAATTATTTGGATGTAGACGATAGTACACTTGAACAAGGCAATGCAGTTAGTTCAGAGGGTGACTTACCATGGCTAAGCCCAAATAACAATACAAAGTTTAGATAATTTTACAAAAGAGTTAAATGAGAGCCCTCCTTCCACTGATTTAAAAGACTTCGTCCCAGTTCAATCAAATTTAACTGAAAATGAAATGGCTTCGATGGATTTTAGTACTTGGACCAGCACTATTGTTGAAAAAATTGGGGGACGGGGTGATGATAATAATATACAAGAGGGGGAGGGTTTAGCTAATGATGATGATATACAAGGAGGAGGGGGTAATGATATACAATTCACGTCATTACCAGAATTTCAACAAACAAATTCGATATTGAATACAATAGTCATTTATACTGCAACTTTTGGGGATCCGTTTAATTGACTTATGGAGGGAAATTTTACAACCTAACCCATTTATATCGTTCATGAATACGTAGAGAAAATGCGTGCACTTTTAGAAAACCAGATTCAGTTTTGGGGTTAGGGACTCCATTAAGGTCTCAATTGTTTTAAAAATATTTTATTTGAATGAGGGTTATAGTGAAGTGTACCATCACTATGTACACACCGAAGTGTTGGTGTTGCACTCTCATTTGGAGAATTATGAGACAGTCTTTATGTAATGGATTGACAATTTTATCACTCATCTCGAAAATTATAATGAGAATGTGAGAAGGTTTGTGGTTTTATTGATTGAAAATTTAAGTGTAAATACATGTAAATTTAAAAATAAAGATTTTATTTTAAGAGGGGCATGGGGATAGGGCAATAGTTTTGAAATATATTCCTGATTTAGAAGGATGCAAGGGCGTTCAACGAATCTGTTTCGAAACAGGCCAAAAATGTTTCAAGTACGCTTTCCTCATATCAGCTTTCGTACCTCTAGCATATGACGCTTCAAGGAAAAATTTAGACTACTGGGCTGGGCATGGGAAATAGGGGTCTGATTTTCCCCCTGTAGATTTCTCTTGTTTAGCGGGAAAATTTCCGGTAACACTTAGAGGAACAAATATTTTTGAAAGGGCCAACGACCATTTAAATATCGGTGTTACTAAGCTCCAATACGAAACAGAATTTGAAGAGGGTATCAAGAGGGGCACAAATCTCAAGAGGGGCAAAAATCTTATTTTGCATATAGTTGAAATATATACTAAAACTAGCATTACAAAATAAACTATATTTAGCAACAAATCCGGCATGTATTTTTGTAATACTATAGCAGAAGGAGGGAACCGGGACTCCTCTGTTTTGAGATTTCCTTGTTTTTTCCTTGCATTCTTTGCAGTAACAACAATTGGTGATCTTTATTGTAGATTTTTAATTTCATAGAAGTAAACATAACGAAAACAAATATTCTTATTGAAAAGTTCAAAATTCTTTGCAACATAGGAGAGAAACTACAATAAACTTTTTCAAAATTCTTCAATTTTTTTTTTTATTTTTTTAATCAACTGGTTTAGTGTTATAAAAAGCTATGACCTAGCAGCCTCTAGACGGGAACTGTCCTTAATGGGAATTTTATCTTCCTATTCAGTATTTCAAAACTACCGTTCGCAGTACCTATTTCGAGTTTGAATAATATAGCCAATCTTAATTAGTTTTAGGGGTTACCTCAAACAAATTGCAGTCGTTTTGATTTTGGTATCATCTGAACCGAAAAACATTTCTACGGCACATAAGAAATCGGTCAAAATCGGTCAAGACAGCATTGACATTTTTGTCTTTTCTTCTAAAAAAACATCTTGAAAAAATAACGATAACTTTTAAAAAGTGTTTGATATGTAAACCTGGTATATAGATTACGAGTATGAACCCAGTTCTGTGCTTTGGCGATCCCTGATTTTCTCCCTGTAAATTTTTCTTGTTTACCGGGAAAATTTCCGGTAACACTCAGAGGAATAAATATTTTTGAACGGGCCTACGACCATTTAAACATTAGAGTTACTAAGCTCTAATACGAAACAGAATTTCAAGAGGGTATGCGTTCTAATAAAAAGGGTGTAATATTCCCAGTAAGGGCCCCTTCGATTGAATCGGTGAAACACTAGGTTTGGTTGCTGTATACACCGCCTAGTGAACCCAATTCAATTGGCCATTTCAATCCTATTACGGACATTAGTAGAGTTCTTGGAGGGATAAGGAATTTGGGGTGTTTTATTACTGTCCAACATACCAGTCTAGATTTCTTTATGATTTAAAGCTACAAAATCACATGAAGAATTGTAGGTGTTACGAATATCAATCCGTGGAAACGGTTTCGGGTGACAGGGCCATCTTTAGATTTAAAAATTTCCAGATTACGCTCCTGCAAAGCAATAAAATAAGTTTGGATTGTGAAGCTAAGCTGGTGGATGTGAACGACCCACAATTTCCGAATCGAATCGAAGAACATCAAACCATCGCAGTTTAATATGCCCACGCACAAAGAGACAGTTCTAACACAATGCAATTGTTAGAAATAGTCAAAACTTTGGATGAGAATGAGTGCATGATCATAGCATTGAATAAATTAATTGTCCCTGCAAATAGAGATATTTCCCATTTGAGAAATACCCATTATCCTATGATATTGTCAGCAGAGGATCGCCCGGCTATTAAAAATCAGAAAATATGCTGGGTTTGTAAGGGGGAATTTGAAGAGGGGACTAAGGGGAAATGGACTAATGGGGAAAGAGAGGGGAAGGGGAAAGACAGGGATCATAATCACTTGTGGTTGAATGTAAGCTAGCATTTTTTATACCGGTTTTCATGCACAATTCAAATTATGATTTGAAATTTATTTTACCGGCTTTGCAGCGTAAGCACAGGTAGGGAGGGGGAGCATATAGTCCATGGGTAAATAACTCATTTATCTACAATATTATATCCAAATCTGCTGAGAAGCTGGTGCTTTTAGACTTGAAATGGCAGGTAGTGAATAATGGGCATATGTGCTGGAATAAAATCCGGTTTTTAAATTCATATAGTTTTTTCCCCAAGGCTCTCAGTCAACTCATTCAGGTGCAGAGAAGTGATAATTTTGATAGTTTTCCTCTGCTTAAACAGCGCTTTCCAGACAGTAAAATGTATGATTTACTGACCTGTAAAGGCATATATACGTATGACTATTACTGCTCTAGCGCACGGTTAAATGAAGAGAAACTACCCCAAATTGAAGCTTTCTATAATTTACTTACCAATAGTGAATGCACTGCCGAAGACTATGAATTTACTAAAAGGGTATGGGCTAAGGTTAATTGTAAAAATGGCTGGGATTATTGTAGAATGTACATGGCCAGTGATGTGTTAACTCTATTAGACATTGTCTGCAAAAACACTGATCAAATTTATTCAGAGGTTGGACTAGACATTGGCTAATATTTTTCAACACCGCATCTCGTCATGGACTTAATTTTAAAAATTAGTAGGGAGGAAATGGGGTTGATCACCGATGTGGATCAACAGCTTTTTTAGAAAGATCGACGAAGGTTGGGTATGTTTTTCATGGGGATCACGTTCTAACAACGGATCCAACTGGACTAGACACCTGTTCAAGGTCCAATGCAGTTTTTCTTGACATAAACTCATTTTTCCCCTCGGCAATGTCTCACTACTGTCTACCATGTGGCAATGATAAATTGCTTGAAAATCCTTGTGACATACCCGACATTCACACTGTCGAGGAAAATGGTCCACAAGGGTGGTTCTTTGAAATTGACGGACACATACCAGTGGAACTTCGCGATAAAGTAAAAGATTTTGTATTTCCGTGCGAGAATAGACCTTTGACCAAATAATAATTGAGCCCATAAAATCGGTCTTTGGTCGAGGATATGGGCATGCACTGGACCCCCTCCAAGCAGAAACTAATTGCTGATCTGGACCCGAAACAGAATATTGTTGTTCACCACATCCTTTTGCGATGGATGGTAAACAATGGTTTCAGGGTCACAAAAATACGCTGGGCCCTACACTTGAAAAAAATTACACTTGAAGACATTTATTGACACCTTTGTCAGTAAATTCTCACAGGCAAAAAGTAAAGTCGAAAAAGATATGTTCAAACTTATTTTAAATTCAGCTTTTGGAAAAATGTGTGAAAACGTACGAAATAGATCACGTTGTGACATCGTAACATGTATAAAAGAATGTGCACAAATTATCACCGACCCCAATTTTACAACATTCACGAGCATAGAGCCAAAAATGGTTCTTCTACACAGAAAAAAGAGAAATATTGTTCTGAACAAGAATATAGCGGGGGCAGTTCAGTACTGGAAATTTCCAAAAAACTCATGCTATCATTCCTTTGCAATGTGTACAAGGTACATTGGCCAAGGGAGGGGGAGGTTCAAATTTACTATGGGGACATAGATTCTCTGTTGTTAAAAGTCAAAACCGGCGATTTATTAAATGATTTGGAAAATGGGGTGCAGATCAGCTCGTGGATGGACTACACCGATTGGAATGAGTCCCTCTACCCAGAGTTGGTGAAACGTCAAGCACCCAATCAACATTTAATGTTATAGTCAGAGACGGGGAGTGATTTTATATCCAATGGGGTGTTCCCCGGTCTCAAAGTTTACTGTGTGGAAACACACGGCAAGGATGTGAAATAGGCCAGCAAAGAGGTGCCTACACACTTTGTAAAAAATAATTTCGACATGAGTGTCTACAGAAACTGTGTAGACAGTTGTCTAGTGCCAAGAACAAAAGTGCTAGCAATTTGATCTCTACAGTATCGAAACTATACTCTTAGAGTGGAAAAAATGTCATGTCATGTATATCCGACAAGATCTATTTGCTCGAGAAGGGTGTAAAAGTATTCCCCACGACCATTATCAAATTTCAGATCAAGTTGAATGTGTGAACTATTGAAACCAACTCGGTCTGGATAAGTTAACTTGAAAACCTCAAAAAGTATAAAAATGGGGGTGGTAGGGGGACAACATCAATTTCTCAATTGTCACTGCAGCAGCGGCTATTGTAAACAGAGTTTGTTTTTCCGCCGGTCTTAGAACCCAGGGAGGTGGGGGTCCCGCCCGCAGCGACCAAGGGGGATTGAAGGGGGGGGGGGGTGCCCCGCCCGCAGAGGGCCTTCAGCCCGTGGCCCCAGAATTGTGGGGGGGCTCAGGGGGATGGAGTTCTCATCATTTAAATTCTTAGTCTAGAAATTTGTTCAACTGTGCTGCTATTGCTATTGCTGTTCTTGCTGTATTTTAAGTTGTTTTTGTCAATAAGTGAAAAATATTGTTGTTGCTATTCGTGCTGTATTATAAGTTGTTTTTGTCCATAAATTGTAAACTTTCTGTATTCACCTCTCTGTGAATTATCTACTTCTCTGTAAAGTGAGACTTCTTTTCTTTGGGGCCTTATGGTAGCGTTGGCCTATTATCTGGGTTCTACCGGTGGAGGATGTCTAGAGTCTCTAACCATCACATAGTTTATGTTTAGAGTATAAAATGTTTGTTTATACATAAAATACAGTGAATGTAAATATGGCGAGGACAGATACAGAATTCGAACTGACTCAAATAATCTAAATTGGTAACTTATATCCAGCAAAATATGCAGATACAGATCCGGACATTTTACAGAACTGCTCTAGTTTAGACAGTCAACTTCTAGGAATTACAGCAAATATTCAGAATTAATTTAGAAATCAAGGAAATGAGATTTGACTAGGAAATAGACCTTTTGACATATACATAGAATTTAATTATTGGTTTCAACCCAGAAAAACCCACTTCCAAAGTTTACAGATTTTCCCCGGGGTTTTCAAAATCTTTTTTTTCCAAAAAAAAACGATTTTCTATCCTCAAACAAAGATAAACTTAACAAGAAC